>CAJQUW010002999.1:0-46123 GCA_907163375.1 Prostheceraeus crozeri
TGTCCATCGTTTTTCCCGGGATCCCTCACAATGAAAGAAAGTGTTTCTTTCCTGCACACCGTCGCTCATCGAAGTGCAGTTGAGTTTCACAGAATCATTGCCGTTAATATCAGAATGTCAGAAACGTATATAAATAATGCAGATAAGTTTGACAACGAACGTCAAAGCAAAAATTAGTTAATCAATTTCCTGTTCAGACTGCAATGAACAGTTGAAGTGTGAAATAGCAACTTAACTAATCATTTTCAACAACAACTCAATTTTTTCACTGTGAATAGTCTATGATCATGCAAATGCTACCTCCTTCTTGCTTATTTGTACGATCGGCGCTTCATTTGAGATGCAGCTTGAATTTCAACCTAACTTAGGCCTGCCTAGAATGCAAATCTAAGTAGAAATGTAAATTCGTAGTGATAGGAGCTAATTTGAAAAATGCAATCCAACCGTGTTGTAAGTTGATATATGATGTACATGTAGACTGTCGACTCAAAAAATGTCAGTGCATAGTAAAAAACTTAATATCAAAAGATTCAGTTTTTTGTGAAGACTAGACCCATTCTTGAGGTCAAGAAAATATTTGATTAATTCTTGAAATTGCAATTTTTTCAAATTATTCCTGTGTTTGCATATTATCTATGCGACACTAAAGATTAGTTTTGATGTTTAAGTAATGTGAAACTTATTAAGTAGGCATATCAAGTAAAATGAAACTTTATGAGAATGATCTTGAAAGGAAATTAAGTTGACTATGGAAGAAATTTCATGAATAGCATGATTATTTAAGTCTTCATGCAAAAAATGAGGACTCATTCTGTTTCTTGGCAATAGTGGGAGCAGTTAATCGATTCCGCACGATTACTCGTGCAACGGAATCAATCGCGCGACTCTTGAATGACCAGGAATCGCGCGATATTTTTTGCAATGTGACTACTCAATGAAATTTGCTTGATGAGGTAAAAGCAATGCCTTTATTTACTCTTTCATCGTTTGAGATTTTTTGCAATGCGCGGGTGCTCGCTCCTGAGATCAAGCATAGCTAGACAGAGTTGCCGCGTACACTAGACAGAGATGCCGTGCACACTAGACAGAGTTGCCCCTACACGATTTTACGAATCATGCAATTGCACTTGCAGATTTGCTAATTATGAAGATTGTAGAATGCCAGTTCGCCTAGGCATAGATTACAGATAATTATGTCCTCAGACTTGAACTATTTAAGTTTCAAGCACAAAGATCCCTTGGCAGCAGTAGACGCTGCGCTTTACTTTCTGTAAGGGCTTGTCAGTACGGCTAGGTATGGCCCAGATTAGCTGAAAATATCAGGAATGGCTGAGTAAGCCGAAGGACTGCACAACGGACTGCTCTGTGTTGATTTATCCTGGCTTTGCCGTGCGGTTGATTGTCATTGAGGTTGTAGACAGCTAGTTCTAGATATTTAAGTGGTTACGCAAAGTGGCTACTTTGCCCTTAGGCAAATTAAACCTAGGTAACCACACTTTTGCATCTTTTTTATTCAAACTGACCAATTTTGAGAGAAATGAAACATTTTTATTCATTTAACGCCATTGTAGCGTTTTCCGACATTTCTACCAGAAGCAAGTCAAGTAGGTGTTTATTTGTCTTCAAAATGGCAACCACGAGACGTACAAATATTTGAGTAACAGCATCGATTTCATAGACGATCGATTTCATTCGAGTTATGCGAAATTGCCAAGAAGCATCCATGGGAAGAGCATGGCAAGAAGGATAAAGTGCCAAATTTATCGCTGCGTGACAATTATTAGGAATAATAACAAAATGCTTCCAAAAATTATTTGGTGGTAATTAATTTTTGTCACTCAGCACTTAACGTAGACTCATTATAGTCATCACGAAATAGATTATTCGATGTGCCATTCGCAGTAACACGCAGTAAATTGCTCCTCAGTGTCGAATTTAAACCGACGAAATCCACTAATGCATATATCAAAAATATCCTTATTGTCATGAAATATGTGAAGTTCACTCCTATTCATGACATATGTCCTGACCGTGTGAAGAATGTGCACTCTTTTACTTGCTTTCAAAATCATTTCAAATCAACAGATAAAGCAAGTCTCAAAATCTGGATTTGATACACCTCTGGAAAATTGACTTAGCATTCGAAATTGTGATTTCCCATTCCATAAAGCGTGTAATGTGACTTTGCAAGGTTCATCGCAAGATGGTTTCTTCCGAACAAAATTTCAATGTTCGCAATTCCTGAGAGAATTTCATATCGAGAACGATGGAAGTTTCTGGATAATGGAATCACCATGCTAACACTAAGTTGCAGGAAATCAACGCGATCCTAATACATCGATCCTCATACGATGCTTAGAACGACTGTAGTTATGTTTGAAAAAAAATCATAAAGATAATGGAAGACAGCTCTGCGTTAAATGGGTTAAAATATAACTAGGTAAATAAACATCAGTCTATCACAGGCCTCTTGACCATGATCATCCCAGACAGAAGAATTTCCCCCATATACACATGAAGTGCTGTATAGAGGAATACATTAAGTCCCCACTTCTTCATTGACATTCTGCACGTTCGATCGAATGCCAGTTTGAGCACTTCTTTGTTGCATGAAGAAAAGTGTCTCTCTTGCTATTTTAAATTTTTAAGATTATTCATTTAAGATTGACGAGGAATTCAAATTATTCAGTGCAAATTGATAAAGAGAAGCTCCGTGCCTTTATCAATTGAACTGTCATTTATAAACTCAGGAGGTCGGTGTCGGTGTTGTGTCACTTTGATGACAACAAAAACGCATGGCCCTCTATTTTTTCTATGTTTTGACACACATCAATTTCAAATACGTGTTCTATAAGATTAAGAAATGTCAGTGCGGTTAACTTGCTGACATTGCCGTCAGTGAATCAGTTTATAAAATTTACGAAACATTTTCAGCAGAAACTTTTCTCGCCTTTGAATATGTGAACTAGCGAGAGGCAATTCAAAAGCGGGCAATATAATTATCAACGAGGAAGCATATAGTTAAAAGAATAATGATGCCTCGCACGACCTTTTCTACACTCTCAAATTCATCTGAATGCAAGATCCAATTTCCTTTTCAATTTAAGACATAGAGCAGTGCTGAGTGATTGCGTCAGCAATGGTCATTTTCAAGTCAAGATTTCATTAGAGGAAAATTGCTTCTTGTGAGAATATGATGCCTTGCGTCATCATGTTTTTCACCTCGTAAGTCAGAATGATGTGGAAACAATCCAAATGAAGATATGCATTTTGGTAAATGAAAATTTCGATTGAACGGTTAACCGAAGAAACTTAGATCAGAGCATCTGACTCAAGAAATGATAGCGTACTTCGATATCGAATGTTAACTTGTATGTATTTGGGATAGCTATAAAACATGCGACAACTATAATCGACGGCTATCATATGTTTTTATATGTTTTTGTTATACAATTTTGCTACCAAAAAACGGGTTATCCTAAAAGACGAAGAAATCGAAAAGGTTGACAAGTACGTCTACTTCAGTTAAGAAGTGAGATCCAATAACAACATCACACCAGAACTAAGTAGACGACTTCAACAAGGATGGATAAACTTTCGAAAACGCCACTTTTTCACAAAATCCCGATCTGTCTTATGAAGAAAATCTTCAACCAATGCATACTCCCAGCAATGACATACGGATGTGAAACGTGGACGCTTAATAAGAAAATGGAACAAAGGCTATTGGTGACACAAAGAGACATGGAAAGACTGATGTTGGGAATGTCAAAAAGAGACCGAAAAACAAACATGTGGATTCGAAGTCAAACAGAAGTTTGAGACATTATAGGAACAGCTAAAGAGCCGAAATGGAGATGGGCTGGTCACGTGATGAGATCCAAGGATGAAAGATGGAACAAAACGCTGACGGAGTGGACACCTCAAGAAGAAACAAGGAAAAGGGCCGACCATTGGCAAGGTGGAGAGACGAGTTACACGAAATCGACAACACTGAAGGAGACTGGCACAAGATCGCATTCGATGGAGGAGGAAAGGAGAGGCTTTCGCCCAGCAGTTGGACAACAACGTCTAGTAATGATGATGATTATATGTGATCCATTTGGTTTGCCGCATACAAGTTAACTAAAAATCCATCTAATATCTCAAAAACAGCAAACTGTTTTGGATCTTATCAAATCACTTCAAAAATAATGAAAATGACATAACAGCATGCATTTTTGTGCTACATTTGACAGTGCTCGCACTTTGCTGACGAGGACTTTGAAATTGACAGGTGCTACTTGTACCAGGAAGAAACAGGAAGCAAATTGCAATAGAGAGAAAGAATCACAGAAAGTGAGACTGCACATGTGCACCGGTTGTTTCTGCTTGCACTGGTTCTCTGACCGCTGCATCGAAACGTGTGAATTTCGGTCAATTTGACATTCATTCTTCTGGATTGCTTCAATAATTCATATCTTAGTCACATCACTGAGATAAAAAAATTAAACACAATACGATTAATGCAACTAAGACAACATTATTTCAATTCAGGCTACTTGCTGATTGTGGACTATAATTTCTGTATTATGAAAATGAATTTTATCTAAATCACTGCTATATAATAACATAATCGATTCATTTCGAGATGATTTTGTTATTTTTCATCATTATTGTTGCCAACTGAATGGACATCTTTAAAATTTTTGTCTAAATTCAATTTTAAAGAATTTTATTAGAGCTGTCATAGTTCTGAACGTAGGAGTCAAGTATGATGAGAGTCGCTTACAATTATTGGCAATATACGTTTTCGGCCTAATCAGGTCTGTTTCTAATTCTTGAGTACTATTGGAATTTTCTACTATACTTCATATCTTTTGCTTTTTATTCTAGAAAATAACAACACTCAGATCCACCGGGTGCGAACGTGTGCGACTGGCGCACAACCCTGATAGAAATCGAGAAATCAACAGTGCTGACTATTCAGCTACTGAAGACAATACTTGCCATTTCAGTTATAAATGCACCGGCAAGCCTATATTCTATAGGAGCTCGTTCCACCTTTATCCAGCCTATCATAAATCGGAAAACCAGATGTAGACAATGATTACAACCGAACCAAAGGAGGAGTTAACAAAATCCATCAAATGATAAGTGCGTGCTCAACAAAATTCATAAGTGACATCTATAAACGTTTGAATCACTACTCGAACCATTGCCTTTCTGTCGTTTAAACTAAATTGCTTACATTTTAATAGGATAGAAGAACACACGTTCAAGTCAGCTCGGTGCTATCAACCACAGATTTTAATTGTACCAAACCCTTGCAAAATATTTATTTGTGCCACATAATAGCTTATTCAAAACTAGGGAATTATATAGAAAGCATTATATTAAATGTTTACTTATAGAGAAAAATTAGAGTAAATGATGCTTTTGGAGTATCTCATTTTCTGTTTATTATCCCTGCTAGATCTAAAAGCTTGCAAATGTATAGTTTCCATCGTGTCAAAGACACACCTTGAAGAATCGTCTTTTAATTATGTGCATTTCAATGATATACTATAAACTGCCATTGCCTAGAAAACGCATAAGAGCAAGCCTCTAAGTTAGAATTAATCACGTTAATATATCGCAGATAAATTATTAGATACATCAATAAACACAATAGTCTGTACTTAATTGAAGTGCATATGGCATATCATTAAAATAAATATTTCAAGAAATGTACGGTATATGTTGCATATAAAGGCGACAATGCATATATCAGCGTACAGAGCGAAGTTGTGAACTAACATTCCATTTGGGATAAATGCGATCAATATCTCTCGCCAACCATTTTAGCTGGTCCTTAGACGGAGCTTTAAGGAAAACTACACTATGAGGATATCCTCTTTGGCGATTTACGGCTTGAATGAGCTCGGCACTACAATCATGCTTCATTAGTACTAATGCGAGTCTACGATCAGATCGCTCTAACATAGATGCTTTAATTGCATCAACATCTGGAATCCAAAATCGCTGTCCAACGGGATCTCCTTTGTCACTGCACCTTCTACCGGAACTCAAGGAGCGGGAGCGTTGACGTGTACTGCTCGCTGAACGAGCTGTGTAATATGAAGAAGCTGATTGTCGAGAAGTTGTATTGTCTTCACTGTTCAGACTGTTGTAGCTAGCAGACATTTCAGACCATCGGCTGTTTGATTTTGTTGTATCAAGGAAGCGACTGTGACGAATAGCTGGATCAGATGAAAAATTGCCAACGTCTTGAAGACTGGAAGTATTCTGACGATTACGAGTACACGAAGCTGAACGAGGAGTAATCGACGGTGGAGATTTTCGGGATTGATTTCGTGAATTTCTTCTTTCATTTCTGTTCGACCTATCAAAAGTTGACGATATCGATGGTATAGAAAGTGTATCATCATTTGATGTTGTCCTGTTACTTCCTATGCGAACTTGAGGAGAACTCTGTCTATTCCTCGGAGAGTAAGCTACTTTAGACGATGGGGCATCTCCCATTCCTCTAGACATTGAGCTAGATGTCATGCTCGGTTGTTTGGTCAAGCGTCGAACACAATCTTCAATAATTTGACTTCTCGTTCGTACAGGGGTACTTGGCTGACTACTTGATGAGCAATTTGTGGCGAATATGACTCGTTTGTTTACTGGCTGACCTGAGCTACCTGTTCGGGATGATTCACGTTTTGAGGACTGAGACGATACTTCTGAATAATCGTTGGAATTCTTTCCCTGATGTGGTGAATCCGATCCACTCGAAATAGAAAATGACATTGGACTGGATTTCAGAGGAGTGTACGACCCTCGCTTAGGACACCTAGGTTTATGTTGATAGGCTTTCCGGGAGCCAGGTAACCCAGGTGAAGGCGGACGAGTTGTGATTAAACATTGACCATTTTTTAAGTCTTGATTTTTGCCCAACCAATTGCAGCGAATTTGACTTATTGGTGCTTGCTCTTCTTGTCGCAAATAATCTCTATTGCTCATTTCAGATTGAGACACACTAGGAGGATTTTTTACCTGACAGTTGCTCCTTTCACTCTTGGATATATCCGTAGATAGAACAGATGTTTCTTCGCGAACATCGCCTGTTTCGTAACGTTGACACTTAGATTCATCAAATTCTGTGATCTCTAATGTTTCTGATAAACTTTCGACTTTCTGATCGTACAGGCGAGTCGTATTATTAGGATTAAAGTCTCGTGCAGGTGTTTCTCTGTTGTCGTCTACAACTGCAAGTTTTTCACTTTGGCTTGAATTGGATTTTTCTTCATGCTTTTCGCCAGCATTGCTGGCATTGGAGCTTAATTCACTGACTGAGATATTTGACAAGTTTGTTAGAGAAGATTCAAGACCTTCATCATCTTCCTCGAATTCCATGTATGCGTCTTTGTCACCATCTCGAAATGTATGTGGCGGATATTTTTCGAAGTATAAGCTCAATCGCCGGATCATCAAATCATCTGCAGTTAGTGTTTCCATATTTTGATATAATGATTGAAAGTAATGATTACTACAACAATTAGGAAATCTATCGTTCTTTTTCCAGAACGTCACACCTCTTGGATCTGATATCTCACTTAGCTCTGGTTGAGCAATTACACTATCTTCCTTATCTTCTTCTGAATCTTCTTTGATAATTACTTTTGGAAGTCTGGTCTCTTTTTTGACTTGACATAATTTGGGCATTTAATGTATTACTACCTACGGCATGCAGAAATCAAGCCATTTTGAATTTAAACATGGATAAATGGTTCATCATTGCTTGTGGCATATCATGGAAAAAACACAGTACCATGGATTTCTACACGGTCTCGTATAATTATAGTGCTCATGGACATCTAAGTCATTTCAACCTCATGATAATACTTTATGGAAATCTATGACAGTAATCGAAAACATCCATAGATATTTTTGCAATCACCATTCTCAGCAAAATGACTAAAGACAAAGACAAATCCTGAATTCTTAAAAATTCCGTAAAAAGACATAAGATCCTAAGTTATGTAAGAGTCATTTTAAAAGAAAAGGATCATTTGTTGTTGTTTTTAAGTTGAAATTATTGAAATAATGTTATTTTTCAGTTTTTCTCCGCACAAAAATTAATGTAATTCGTTAATATATATTTCGCCGATCTGTCCTTTCAATTGTAATGACATATATAATTGTAATACAATTGACAAGGCCAGATCGGAGAAATATATATTAACGAATTACATTAATTTTTGTGCGTAGAAAAACTGAAAAATAACATTATCTCAATAATTTCAACTTACAAACAACAACAAATGATATCAAAGTTTTTCTTTACAAAATCAATCGAAATAACAAAACATCATCAAAAGAAAAGAAGCATGCAAAAAAGTCGAGCTGTTTCTGGCAGTAGATCTAGCCATATGATGACATTGTTACAGCCAGGCAAGCACCCAAACATTGAAAAATTATTGTCGAGAGATGTTCGGTGACATATTCATCTGGATCGCAAACCGGTCGGCGATCTTTTGGATGCTTTCGATGGCCTGATCTCCCCATTAAATATTATTAATTCATGGATATCAGAACGAATAGAATAACATGAAGCAATACAACAATAAGTGATAAGTAGGGCAATTTTTTTGACATGTCATATTTTGGGTATTTTTCCACAGATGCTTGCAGAATAACGGAATATTGGTCTTCTCAACAGCGCGATGCAGTCTGAGGACAGCTCCAATGCATTCATTGGCTACAGATACGAATGTTACCGACGACGCCAGGATTGGCTCGTCTGTCGTCTTCCTTTCCTTGCCAGCCAACCGCTGCTTCGGTCGAGTTTTCTTCTCCATGCTGAAGAAGATGCTATGCAAAGACAGACATTTTTTAACATCAAATAAAGTAAATTACATTACTGTTTTGTACAACAAGCTGTAAATAAGTATACTTTGTTACAATTTTGAAATAAATCGCTTTATTTGTCGTAAATTAAGCTTTTTGACTTTTTGCCTTGAAAATGGAGACATTATTTCTGCTATATTTTAAGATTCTTATATTATACTAAATTACAACTTGAGATTTTTAAGTCATATTTTCCTACATTTTGAGGTCTTTTGGTCACATTTGGTTATATATTACATATGACAGAAAACTAATTCCCAGCACGATTGTTGTTTGAAAAATTTCCGGCTGAATGTCCAAAAACAAAGCAAAAGAAAAAAGAGTGAATGAGTAGTAGTGTGCCTTCCACGGTATTCACTTTTCCTTAATCACACTGAGGCATCTATCTCTTGCTTGAAAAGTGCTGTTAAGAGACATTTGTCGGAGCCATCTGTGCAGCAAACATTCAACGACCAGGATGCAGCTCGTCATATGAACAGAACCTTGCTTCAACATCGACTTGTTTCCCTTCAGGATGCAATTGAACAGTATGCTGATGTTGTGACAGTTCAGAAATGCATGCAGTGGCATCGTCACCCGATGACTTATATTCCAAAATACTTGGAAAAGAATTTTTTTTCCTAATTTTTGTCATGCTTGCTTGCCAGGCTTTGTTATATTTTCCTTATGCTTGTGCTGTATTAACTTTGCAATGATTGATTCAGAATACAATTGATAAAGCTGCGAATTGTTTTTTGATGTAGCATTTTTTTCTTGGGAATTCTATGTGAGAGAGGCGAACCATAGATAGTAAATATCGAAGTAACTCAGTTCACTTTAGGAAGTTTATACAAGTGAATTCAAATTTCGAGCCCGCTTTTTCTTTTGCAAAAGATGGACTATGCATAAGCCTACTTGAAACAGTCGACAAATTCACTTTTCCTCAATTCACAGACAATAACTACGAAAAATGTCTGAAACACTTCTGTATATAAATGCATGTTTCCCCTCTGGATAAAGATTTCATAGAGGGTTCGGCCTTGGATATTAACATATCAGCGACTCTGAAATTGAACTTTAACAACGTCATAAGTATAAATTCAGTGATGGGAACCCTTTTTTAATTGCCGGTAATTAAGTTATCAGATGTCAATAGACGGATTTTCTTTACCTCATTCCAGTATATAAAAATAGGCTAGTACCCTTTCTGTAGGCCTTCTACATAGCAATAAAAGCATATACACAAATCAATGGTAACTATTGAGCATAAAAATTAACAATACCATAGAAAGTCCACCATAGAAAGTGTACTATTATCTACTTCTATGCTATTGAGGATCAATGAATCAATGATGTGAAAAAAATCAGCTTTCTCTCCCGAGTAATTTAATGCCACAAATAATTACGAATAAAAAATATGTACACAGCCGACGTTTCGGGTCCAGACCCTTTCTCAAGGCAAGGCAGCAATAAAATGACACTGTCTAAATTGGCTCGTTAGATACGCAGTATAGCTCCGGTTGTCTCATGACGTCTGTTCATTTTAGGATGGCACTTATTGATTAATCGCGATTCCACCACGCTTGTTTCAACAGGATCATTTAAGCAGCGAAGAAATTCAACATCAAAATCATCAATCGAACCGTTAACAAGACAGGTCTTACTGTGTTCAGACAAAGCACTTAGACTTTGATCTAAGTGCTTTGTCTGAAAAAACTGCAGGCTAAAAAACAACCAAGAAAATCTATCTGTGAAATGGTGTTCCACAGCTCTAGATAGCTTCAAACGTGATCAAGAAGACGAAGAACGACTTGCGCATGCGAAAAGAATTCGAATGATCAGGAAAATACACTAAATGTACCTCCCTTACTTAATTGCACATACAAGTATAATGAGGGGCACTTTCTATTACTCGTACTTTAATATATATGCGGTCATGCGTGCGCGTTATTGCTTGAATGTACAATAATTTCAAATTCTTCTTAACACCAGCGAAGGGCATTTATGAAAGACAGAAGGAAATTATCAAATCCCACAAGCATATCTTTATATTTTATAGCAGTTACTATCGGTTGAATTTACAGACAGTTCTATTCTCAATAATAACCGCAGCAAACCATGCTTAACTGGATACACGGATTTTGATATTTTTGTGTATTTACTTTGTTGGCTTTTTGTGAGTCGAAAAATCTTTAGAATTAAACGCCAACTAACATTTTCTTCGATCAAATTTCGTGCAATATGCCGGCTAACTGGCTGCAACTTGATTGAGAAGAAAAACATGAAACCGACATCTTGTGTTAATATGCGCTAATAAATGATAATTCAAAACGGATAGGGTCCGGATTTTCATATCTACTTTCCTCTCCATTTATTCTGTCGAATTTGGCACTGACAGGAAATTTGGAAAGGTTTGATTATGATAAAATTAGAATATGGAGAGTCACGCACGTAGTCAATGCGCTCAGTTAATTTCATCTTTCAGATCGCTTTTATTCATAAAAAGGCCATCTCTAATGACGTGGCAGTCTTATCCAAATATATCTATAGAAAGATATATTTGAAAAATAATCCTATTTGTAAAAAGAAAGCATTGCTATCTTGAAATGAAGGAAAACGATAAAGAAATCAGAGAACCAAAAGCCGAAATTATCCGGTCACCGTTGGCGGAAATTGATGCGAGAAGGATAGAAGCAAGCAAAATGGAAGACAATAAAGATGATGAAAGCGAACAGTCCGACGAAGAAGATGCAGCGAAAGAAGACGATGACACAGAAGATCAAGACTATTATTTAGAAACCATCAATATGAAAATTAATCATATCAAGGAAATGCAAGCAACTGTGACTGCGATTCATGAAGATCGATTCAGAACGGTGCAAGTAAGCCCACCAAATGCGCGTTACCCAAAATTCCTACCGACAAATGTTTCACCCAAACTTCCACAAATAGACCAACGACAAACTAAAGTAGAGCAGTAAACACAGCATCAAGAAGTTCAACATTCGCATCAACAAGAGTATCCTCAAAGACATACTCAAAGGCCAAAATCCTTGCGATCATATTATATCTGTGGAAGACGTGGACACCTTTCCTGGAGTTGCTGGTTCAGCACCAACCACTATGCAAGACCACACCGAAGAATGCACCCACAACAATGCGGAAAACCAATGCAGCATCAAAGACAAAGGAGAAATGTTGGATATAATAGAAGCTATGAGTGGGCAAGTGATAGCAGATACCCAAGGTATTCATACCGTGAGCAACCAGCATACGACAGACTACAACAGAAATCACCGAAGAAAATATGATCAATTCCTTGATGAAATAATAAGGCCACAATCACCAAATCAACATGAGCAAAGAAACAATCATTACAGTGGAGATAACAATAGTTGCATAAATCACTCAACACGCTATGATTATAATGAAAATCGTTATCTTTGATGAACTAAAGGAAGGAGAGGATGAAATAATGACTGCTGGAAAGAAACAGAAGAAAGACATGGAAATAGTGCTATTCTATGTAGACATTAATGGATTGAATAGCGATAAAACTAAAAATGATTTTTTCCTACATGATATCCATAGGGCTAATATAATATGTTTAACAGAAACACATTTTAGTGATACTCAAGATCAATCAGTGTTAGAAAATTGCTACGGTTTTCACACGACAGTCAAAAAGAATATTAATCGCGGAAGAAATATAAAAGGCGTCTCTGTTTATGTAAATGAAGGACATTATATTTCTCTACTAAATGTTGAAAGCCTGATTAAAGAACGAGGGAATCTCCAAATACTCAAATTAAGCAGCATGCATTGAGATCATTCAGAAGATACATTCTTGATTATTTGTTGTGTGGATAATCGCGATTCAAAATACAAACACCGAGAAATATATGAAAATATTTAACAATACATGATCCAATTTAAAATGACAAACATTATAATGATCGGATATTTTAATGGTCGCATTGGAAATGAAACAAATCATACTAATTCTGCACTTCCAGATAGAGAGTCGGAGGACCTATTAGTAAATTCAATGGGCAAATATCTAATAAATTTCTGTGGTGAAACTTCTCTAATAATTGCCAATGGCAATGTTGCCATTGGCAAGGTAGATGCACTTACTATAGAGATCAAAATAATGAGATACTCAAATCCGTGTTTGACTACCTTCTACTTTCAGAATTCTTACTTCTTTTGAAATAATTCAACCAGTTATTTATACGGACCACGCTCCAATGGAAATAAAATTCCAAACTGAATTAAAATCAGAATTCTAAGAACTAAGACAGTCGTCTGATCAAAATTACAATTCTGCTAAATGGATAAAGCCGTATAAATGGGGAAATGACACGGTTTTTGTTCACGACATGTTTACAAGAAAGTGTAAAGACTTAAATAATCAAATTCTGGAAAAGGATTTATCTGTTGGTAATGTATATGATAAATTATGCCAAATTAACTCACTTTGCATAAGAGCTAATAGAAAGCCAATTCGGAAAATTGTTCTTTCTAGCGAAACACGAACATTAAGAAAGCATCATAGGAAAATGTTTCTCGGTCGAAAAAATCCCTACAAATAAAAGCTTTAATCGACCAATGGAGAGTAAAAAAAATCTGAATAAACAGGTAAAGGCAGACAGAAAAAAGGAAAAGGAAAATAGACTAATAGATCTAAAAAATGCACCGGGAAAATAGTGATCACAAAAGATATTGGCAACTGATTAATGAAAATATAGGTGTTAAAAATATTAAACATAGGAGAAGCATATTGAAAGCTTCAGATTTTCATTTTCATGTAGTAATCAATGATCTCAAGTTATCAAGCAATACATGCTTATCCTCCAGTTGTATGCCAAAAATGTTGCAAGGACCACACTGCATTGATAATCTTGATGATAAAATTACAAAATGCGAAATAAGAAATGCTGTTAGAGAATCAAAGCTACATGAAACAAGTGGACCAAACAGACATGAAACATTAATCTTGAATGAAGAACAAACAATCGAGACTCTTGAAACATTGTATAATTATGTATTTAACTATGCCGATGAAATCCCCTGGATTACGCCTATATTTAAAAAAGGAAAAAAATGATTTAGTTTCACACAGATTTATCAATCTATCATCCTGTATAGAAAAGATAATGACAAAAATTACAAATTTTGGACTTAACGATTAGTTAACAAAGAATGATGTGATAAAAAATAACTAACCGGTTTCAAGAAGGAAGCTCCGCTTTTCATAACATGTTGCTTGTTAAGGAAATTATGCAAGTTTATAAAAACATAAAACGTCCATTGTTTTTATCCTTGGTAGATCTGTCAAAGGCATTCGATTCCATTCCTAAAAACAGAGTGCTTGATAAATTAAGACGCTTGATTCCCAAATGCAAGATTTTATATATTTGATTATAAGCACTATCATTAGAAGAGAAAACAAAGTGTCATATAGTGGAAAAGAAACGCAATCAATTAACCTTGAAAATGGAATTCCACAAGGAGACGTACCATCACCAACCCTATTTAATATTTATATAAATGATTTCATTGGTATCTTAAATGCTAGTAAAGACGAAATTGATCCTTTTTGTTTTTTTTTTATTTGGAAGTGTCATCATTCATATATGCGGATGACATACTTTTAATGAGTGAGAGTATGCGAGGTTTGAATAGTCAGTTTAAAATACTTTGCGAATTTTGTGGAGAAAATATCCTTTACATAAAATATGAAAAATCCAAAATGGCCAGGGAAGACCAGATTAAGAACAAACCAAATGACTGAGAATTTCACTAAAAATATAGACAAATTTGAGGGTAGTCTCAGTGATAAGCAGATATCCATTGAAGTGGTTGATAAATAAAAGTGTTTTACGAATGTGGATATCGAAAAATAATAGATATCATTTGAAACAATTGATGGCTAAAGGTAAACAAGCAGCTTATCTCACGGCTAAACAACTTAAAGAATTTGGACAAGTTTCTGCTGAAATCTTGAAAAATACCATTGAAATGCTTGCAATTCTAGAATGAAATACGGTACTGAATTTTTTCTACAATAACCTAAAGAGTTTGGATCAGATTCAATACCAGTTTTATAAATGATACTATTACTTAAAGCCGACTACAGCAAATTATTGCTTAATCGGTGAATTTGGAATACGTCCTATGAATATTCATTTCTAGAAAGCTGCAATCTGTCTTTGGATAAGATTGATGGAAATCGATAATAATAAATAATAAATAATAAATAATAAAACAAATAATGGAAATAGCATAATTAAACAGGTATATAATACTCTCTATCTTAATGTGATATCAAATGGAAATGGAAGCAGATACACATGGTGTTGGAGAATAAACAGATTGCTTACAAAACTAAACCTATCAAAGCTATGGGATGAACAGCTAACGGCTGATAAAAAAGCATACTTCAGAATTACAAAAGACCGAGTTTGTCAGTATAACAGGGAAAATGGATATCTACAGTAAAAGAGAGCCATTCTGGTCTGACTTATTTAGAACTATGCCACTATGAGGAAACCTTGAAATCATATCTGAATTTTGATATCGACTGCAATGATATAAATATGTTGCTGTAATTTAGGACAAAAATCGTAAATTAGATTTTGTAACAGGCAGTTATGGAAACAGATTGAGATATGAAGAACGTCTTTGTGAACTTTGCAGTGAATAAAAAAAGTGGAGATTTTATAACACTTCATGATAGAATGTCCAATGTATCAGAATATACGGCAACAAATTGCACCATTCTTATGTTATTGTGACGCGATAGTTGAATTTCATAAATTAATGAATGAATACTTTGACTCTAAGGCATCTAAAATCCATCGCAATATTTCTTAAAAAAGCAACGAGTTAAGCATGGTCATAAAAGAAAGAATTAACCACAAAGAATTAACCACATCTGAAATATAAATAAATGCTTAATTATTGATTCCTCTCCATCCTGATCTGGTTAATTATTTTCTACAGCACTGACCGCACGCTGTATTCCAATGTATTCAACCCGACCATAACATTGTAATATTGTTTTCCAATGTTGTTTTGGAAATAAACAACTTTTGACTATTACTGTAAACTGCATACCGTGAAAAACAGCTAAAATAACCGTTAAATTGAACAGAAAAGCTTTACAGAAAACATCTGTAACTATTTGTTAAAAATGACGTCACAATTTGATGATTGATGACGTTAGCATTAAAATCTGTTGATATCAGATAGGTAACGTATGTTTTTATTGATACTTTTAGCTTTTAGCTCAGGCTGCAAAAAGCAGTGAAGATTTATTTTAATTTTTGATATGGCCCATGAGAATTTGTTGCAAGTTGCTCTTCGGTCTTGTTTAAAGTTAATCAGAAACGTAGGGTGTAACAGTGATGATCGTCTGCGTATAATGTTACTTGAACGTGTAAATGATCGAACAAGGAGCTCTCTTACCTTGAAGCCACCACCCACAAAAAACAAACCGTTTTCGAGATTCCTTCATAAAATATTGTAATGCGCCAGTGCAATCTCTTTGTGATTTTTGTTTTCTGAACTTTTTGTGATGTGCTCCCTTTTAATCATGATTTGTGAGGCAATAAAAAATTATCTTATCTTATCTTTTTAACGGATATTTACTGTTTACAGTGTACATTTTTCATAGATGTGAATTTAAGTTAATTAACATGTTCATGTAGCTTCTTTGACGTATATCCTACCGCTGTGCAGATCTGACATACCAAGCATTGATGACATTCTTAACATCTCAAAGGTGTAGGCAACGCACATTGGAGTAAGACTACTCACTTAAAAGGGCCTGTTGTGCCCAGCCGGCTTAAGTGTCACTCTTATGTAGTAAATATTTCCGATGTCTATTATGATAAACGATTTAGAAACGAATTTAAACGCCTCGAAGTTGTGCACACATGAATACAAACGTGGTCAGTTCGAGGAAGACGAAGTAAGAAACGTTTCAAGGGATGTGAGCTGTTTTCACAGCACTTGAAAAAATTCAATCCGTCTTCTCAAAAACGATCTGCAATCGGTGGAAAACAAACACAATGACATCCTTGCCGCAGATGAATTTATGAGCCCGTCTCTGAAAGCACTCAAATTTTTTCCAATAAACATGAGGGAACATGCCCATAGACAGGAGATGCATACAGGAATAAAGATATTATTGAGGCATGATAGACATGAGAAAGTTCTTTAGATGCAGCAAGACAACGAATGACATGGAGCCGACTAGAGGCAGACGCTAAGATGGTAGAAAACTTCAAAGCCCGACTCAATTTTTTCGAAAAAAATAAATAACCTGAATCAAAGTAACAACATGTGAATTTTAATAACAAATAAGCGAAATATATACATACATTGATCAAACTTGCGTCATTTCCAGTTTTGTTCTGCGAAGCACTAAATCAGAGTCACTGAACTGCGATTCATTTTCAACTTAGGGATTTCAGCGAAACTATCAGTCTCTACTTGGAAATTTGACTTTCATGATATGAATATAATTTGAATATTTGAAACATTGAAATTTTCCTATTGAGATATTGATGTCTCGATACCTCAGTTCGTACAACGATGTCAATGCCACATGGGTCAATGGCTGAAGTCCATTCTAAGACACAGACATTTTGATTTTAATTGAATCTATAATGTAGTGTTATGAAAAGCTCTGCCGGTTCCGGTAAATAAAGGTTGACTGGAAATTCATGGTACTAATTTAGACGCGTTTGTTGTCGCATGATTGGACAGCATCTACTCAGTGGCTCAGTTTCACAATCTATTCAGGATTTATCATCACTTTAAGCAAAGCGTTCATATCAGAGTTTTCAATTACAGAGGTCGACTACCGCAAGAGAAGGCGCAACTAATGAATATTGTGAGGAAATCGCACGCTTGCTTCGTGCAACATGATAAAAGAACTACTACTTGTAACAGCTTTACGGCACTATGCAGAGGCAAATTAATTGAAACTCTGACAATATTGTGACAGATCGACCAAAAATGGAGCATCCGAGATGATTCTCGCTGATGAAGTCCGACAATTTGTAAAGATAGTTTTCATTATTCCTTCATCTTCTCAAAACTAAAGGGAGAGCCTGCCTTTAACTGTACATGTATATACAGTATGAAAAACCTCCCCGATGAAGCAAACAGGTGTCTCTTGCACTGCGTTAAATACCCTTGTTAACTAAGTAAGACCCTACGTGACACAGCTATCAACAACTACAGCTAATAACTTTTATTCTACCACACAATTCATTCCTTGATTTAATCTATGAGCTGCGAAGAGACAAATAGAAATTGAATAGATTTTCAAATAGGTAAACGAAAGGAGACTTCATTATTGAACGTGAACCGAATGGCGCTCAGAATTTTGTTGAATTTGTCATTTCCTGGTTGCAATGAGGGTTTATTCCACGTAGTGACTATAACACGAGAATGTGGACTAATTTCATATACGTAAAACATCACTTCTGAAAGGATTTCGCAAAAACACCGTGTCATGTAGGCGGTGGTGAGCAAGACGGAATGTCATCAACAAAAAAATATATAGTATTCATCGGAAGTTGATGATCATTGTAATTAATGAAGCTATGTAGGAAGGCACTGAGAAATTCAATCAAGTTTAACGTTCACGTGCGTGCTATTGAGACCTGTCCAGCTTCCCTAGACTGCCTGTCCCACTTCTCCTAGACTGCTTAATTTAAAAAAACCATCTAACGATTTCAAGTGCTGGAAAAACCTAACAATCTCACCAAAGCAAGTGGCAACACATGACCATGGAATTGCAAAATCATCCATAAAATCAAAAATCATGTTTGCCTTAATACGATCAGTGAGTCACTGTCTTCGAGGTTCACGAATTATGTGGATCAGCGGCGAAGGATTTTTAAAACGGTGCCAGAATCCCATCCTTTCTACAAGTTTAACTTGCCTGTTTTTTCATGCCTACCTTCTTCCTCGTAAATTTGCTTTTATTGCAATACTATATCTCTTAGTTGAATACATTTATTTGATGAATATCACTGCCTTCCACAGTGACAAATGATCATTACAGAGTGTCTTTCAATTATTAAAACTCAATTTACTTCACTTTTGCATACATGTGTAAGTATTGACATAAGACTGTCATATCTATTTATCATGAATTTGTTCTTTAGAGTGTAGAAAACTTTTGGCATGACAAGTGTACTGTACGTTCAAAAAAGTGTGAAACTGATAAATTTTCATCTTTTGAATTACGAAAATTTTTTGTCGTATCTCAGTAATTAAAAACTTGAGGAGAATTCCAAGTAAGTTGATAGAAGCATATTCAAATCACTTCTGTACGAAGCCGTCTTCAGGGAATTTAACAAATTGTAGACAGTGTAAGCCTATGTACTATGCATTTGACACGCATTACTAATTTCCCTGGAGTCTACTTGTTTGGAGTTGGTATTTACATACCAATTTCAGTGAGATTGCCCTTGATTAATTAACGAAATAATCCAAATAATATTTCACATTTTCTAGCGTTGTCTTACCTTAAATTTTCCGTCTGTTACATAGCATTAGGTGCCAATGACTTTTCTCCATTTAGTAACTCTTGAAGTCACATTCAGCGGTGATCGCTTGTGTCCGAACTCTGAAACAATATAACAAGGTCATAAGAAAAAATATGAGATCAAAAGGAAGAGTAAGTAATAGCATATTACAAAATTGTATCGCTCATGTGTGAATGCAGATTCAAATTCATTAACACTGAAGTGCATAGAATACTAGATTTGTAGATTTTGACTTTTCAAATCACTGTGACCTTCACTCAAAACAAAAGTTCTTGCGTGCAAGATTTCAAATTTATTATCAACTGTTTATTTTTGAGTACAAGTCAATACAAATGCTCAAAATAGTTTCCAACATTGTCAATACAGTTCTGCCAACGATTTGAAAGCTTTTCTACCCCATTGGTTTTGAGTATCGACACTTGAAAGGGCAGGAGAGCGACATGCGTCGATCGGAGGATCGAAGCTTTAAATTCCACAATCCCCACGAGATAATATACTCGTTCTTTTTATCAAAGAAAGATTTCAACTTCACTGTCAAATGTTTTTCCACTTAAAAATCGTCCCAAAGGAGAGAGCAGGTAAAACATCGACGGAGCAAGATCGAGGGAATATGGGGGATGTTACGGAACATGAAGTCCAATGCTTTTGGTTACAGCAGCTGTGTGAGCGGGCATCATCTTGAAGGAAATGAATGTCCTGAAGCCACTCCCTCGTAAGCGACGCCTCTTATGCTCTATTCCCTTTCTGTTGTCACATTCTGGCTCCTCGAAAGCACTTCCATTAAGATGACACCTTTACGGTCACGAAAGATCGCTGCCAGATGTTCTCGACTTGAGATTGCAACGATCTTAGATGGCACAGTCTCTGGGGGGATCACCTGAGACTCTCCATGTCCTGTTGTTGAATCTCCCTTCATTCTTCCAATTGACCCAGGCCTCGTCGCCTGTTTGCTATAAATTGAGGAAGAAAGTTGTTCTCACGATATTGTTGGAGCAACTGTTAGCAACATTTCCCTCTTCTTGCTTTTTAATCATTTAGAACACGAGGAACCCAAACATTTTGCAAGTACTGCTTGCCAGCTTTACGCAAATGTCTCCAACTGTCTGGCACAATCCAGTTTATTCAGCTACTGTTCTAGTTGCTGCTCTTTTGTCATTTGCGAGGACTCAATCTATTTCATCGCTAGCATCAAAAGATGGTCTACCGCGCTGCATGCTTTGTCAGTGAATTTTTTGTTCGAAATTCGCACAGTCCCTAGACTTACGGTGCTTGCTCCAAGTGTATTATTTATTTCGTTTGGTGTCACAGTTGTCGATAGTTTTCTTCTAAAACAGTCAAATATGACAACTCGTAGTTCTGCTCTAGTAACTTACGTGTCAAATAATGATTTTTGTTTACGATAAAACGATATCTCTTCTGACGCACTTTGAGATCTATCATAACTTTGATATACAATTAGTTCGGCAGCCAGAACGAGTTTCTGCAGGGAACGAGGCTGAAAGTGAGACTTCCACAGAATGATGTACACCCTATGCCTACTTCGAATCGGCACGTCTGCCGAGTTCTAGTGAGTTCCTCTTCTTGTCAGACAAGATCAAAGAAAAACACATGTAAATCCAATGGGACGTAGATTGCAGCTTTCGGCTAAAATGAAATTTTGTATGTTTTCTCTGATTGAACGAAAAGTACCAAGCTCAGAGTCATAATTTTTGATATGGAATGTCTTCGGATCATTTCCTTTCATGTTCAGGTACCCTTGTCTACAAAACTAAACACAACTTAGATTTGGCAAACCGCTTAATGTCGGCAAGCACAAACATTTTGAGCTACTTTATCAACATTCAATCACATTCTCACATACATTGCCGATTAGATGCATGATAAAAACACATGCGCATCATAGGAAGTGACCCGAAGACATTCCATGCCAAAAATTATGACTCTGGGCTTAGTATTTTTCGTTTAATCAGAGAAAATATACAAAATTTCATTTTAGCCGAAAGCTGCAATCGGCGTCCCATTGGATCTACATGAGTTTTTCTTTGATCCTGTCTGACAAGAAGATGAACTCACTAGAACTCGGCAGACGTGCCGATTCGTAGTAGCCATAGGGTGTACATCATTCTGTGAAAGTCTCACTTTCAGCCTCGTTCCCTGCAGATATTCGTTCTGGCTGCCGGACAAAATAACTAACTGCAAAAGTGCCGAAATTTCTATGAATAAAACAATGTTTTAAAACTTCAAAATATGTAGGGGAAGCACGCGTCCTATGACCCCGGGTTTCATGACAACTTTATTTCTCAAGACCCTATTTATTACCCCCACAAATTTCGCATATGGAAATGTGCCCTTAAGTAATCAAATGTTCGTCCATGAATATTTTTCCAAAATACTAATTTCTGTATGTGCTACAGTAAATCGTAGATTTTAATTTTAACCCAAATCATCTTAATTTTTTAATTTCCAAAACTTATTTATTATATAATTATATGCTATCTCCTAATCTGCTCCACGCGTTAATTTTACAATGTCATCATTCATTGTGTAACACTGATTAACACCTTTATTGTGTCTCACAACTTTTCTGGTTTTAGCAGTTACGTTTCTTCCACAAGGTCAATTGTGGGTCCCATGACCCCTAAAGGTGTGGGTTCAATGACCCCAGGGCAGTGATATTCAAAAATCAAAGTTGTAATAATAATAATAATCGTATATTTTCATAGAATGCCACAATAATGAAAATCGTGTGGCCACAAAATTACAAAGTGAAAAGCCGATACGAGAAGACATCATCATAAACAAAAGAAACAAACAAAAAAATTATCACATTAAAAACTGCTATTCGCCAGTTGAATCATGATGACAACATCCAAATGATTTCGCTCTTTGAGTACTCCTAATGATGGGAAGGCGGAAAGTTCTCGAAAACTGATTTTATACTGGTGTCAAGTAATGAAGCGGATGATGCTCATCTTTGATTAACGTTCTGAAAAGACGCATACCTAGCATCAAACGACGATAATCTGGAATGAAACTGGAACAGTTGCAATCGGAATCTCCGCATATGATTTTGTGAGCTCTTATTTGAATTCTTTCAATAGAATCTTGTTGCTGAGCTTGCAACTTTACAAAAAGAGGCGCAGCATATTCTAAGACACTTCGAACACAGGTATTGTAAATCGTTATAAGTTCCGGAGTATCAAGGAAAGGCTTTAACTGCCGAATTACTGACAATTTACACGACGCCTTCTTTGTTATATCAGATATATGTCGACTCCATTTTAAATATTCGTCGAACGTCACTCCCAAGAATTTTACTTCTAATTTGACAGGAATGTCGGCTATAGCAAGGTGAGAAAAGTCATGTATTCTCGAAAGTTTAAAAAACATTTGGCTGCATTTATCACTTCTGATAGTCATTTTTGTTGGTAGAAGTCCAATTCCGAATATTGATCAATTCAGATTGAATAGGACTTTCAGCACAGTTCTTCGCAATTTTGGCAATGACCATAAAGTCATCAGCATATTTTAGAAGTATACTATTCGATTGGTTCTCAACTTGAAGGTCACTGACATAATATCCAAATAGTAAGGGCCCGAGTGATGATCCCTGAGGGACTCCACTCAAAACAGAAATGTTACCACTATGAAAATTTTTCCATCTGATTCTTTGGCTCCTTGATTTCAAGTAGTTAGAGATAAAACTTACGACGAAAGGATTGATACAGTCGGCTATCATTTTGTTTATCAATAAGTTGTAAGAAATTTTATCAAATCCTTTACACAGATCAATTAATAACATGTGGCATCATGTGACATCCTTCTCTTGAAAGGCAGACGAAATAAATTCTCAGCTGATATAAGGGCACATGTCGTAGAGCTACCCTTGCGATAACCATATTGTTGCTCATCAATTCTACTTGAAAGACAATCACCAACGAATCTCAAAAGTTCCTTCTCAAAAATACGCTCGGGAATAGGCAATAGTGATATGGGACGTAATTGATCAATTTGTGGAGGTTTGGTTTTGGGGATCAGCACTATGTCAGCAATTTTCCACCGTCGAGGAATATTGGCATTAGTTAAGCACATGTTGTAAAGTATAGTCAAAGGCACAGCAATGATACTTCACAATTTGGACCATACAACAGAGGAAATGCCATCTGATCCAGGGCTGCTTTTAGGAGAAATGTTTCCTAACGCTTGGACTCTCGTTTCAGAAAATTCAAAAGGTATGATGAAAGGGTACTGAACATCACCATGTGGATCTTCAACGAATTCCCTACTAAGATTATCATTAATAATGTCCATAATTTCAAAGATATTCTTATCTGTATCACATTGCGGCAGCCAATTTAATTTAGTATCACCATCATTCATGACAATCTTTTTGACTTCCTAAATAGATTTTTTCAACTTGAGGCGATTACTCCAATCTTTTTTGGCAAAGTAAATTAATCTCCTAACTTTCTCTCGATAGTGAATAAACATTGGCCAATCACGATTACGATATGCAGCATATCTTTTGTTTATATTCACCTTTATCACACCTGTAATCCATGGCTTGTCAACGTTTGAAGATTTTACCATATCAAAAGGTAGCAGATCTAAGGCTCTACGTAAGTGATCATAGAAAAATTCACAGGAAACATCTAGGTGAAGTGATTTCATCAAAGTCCAATCAATGGAATGCAAGTATGAGTATACCAGTTTAAAGTTAGATTCACGGAAGTCCATAACTTTTCGCTGTTGTTCTGACTGTTGATCCATATCAAGAATGGGATTAAGTAATACCACATTGTGATCACTCATACCAATGGGTGGAAGAATAACAACTTTCCTATAAAAGTCAGCCAAATTCACAGGAATGAGAATCAAATCTAATATACTGTCATATCTAGTAGGAACATTAACTTGATTTTCAAGATCAAAAGCACATTCCAATGATGACGATGACACATGATTAAAATCTCCAGTAATAAAGATAGCGTAATAAGGCATTTGAGTAGACAAACCATCACCACAATGTGATTGCACAGGAATAATTCATGATCAGCACTAAACGATCCACCATGAGGGAAATAAAGTGTAATTAGAATGCAACGAAACTGTCGATGGATGATTCTCAAGATAAGGATTTCAAAATCAAAGTCCGTAGTTTCATGAAGCAACACTGTAGCATTATAGCAATTACGGATATAACAGCAGATGCCACCTCCTTGTTTTCCAGAAGTCCTGTCTGACCGAAAAGTGTCGTACCCAGGTAAAGAAATAAGGTCACTACAAATTGAGCTATCTAACCATGATTCAATAATGCAGACGAAATCGGTTGATGAACAATTCAAAAATATGCACACTTCATCAATTTTATTTAACAATGAGCGGGCATTAAACAAACACAACGATGGCAATGACTTCTCTGTACGTCGTCATAATGAAACTTTGGGCATGATTTTACCGCCGCGAAGCACAACATCCTCTCCATTGTTCTTTCTAGCTTTGAATTCTTCAACAAGTAGTCTGTCAGCCTCAATTTGCAACTTAGTTCTGTCATGTCGAACGTATACTTTACTGTGGCGAGCTTCATTAAAAGTCTTCAATTTGCTGGCATTATTAAGACAAACCATCTTATCTTCATATGTGCGAAAGGAGATTTTAATTGGTCTGGTTTTGATACCACGATCCTTGCTTTCGAGAGAATAGAAGTGACCGGTACAGATAATTTTTGCAAGACAGGATGCACTTTGACTGCATCGTCCAATGAATTAGAATCAATATCATCATTTTCTTCTACCCCGAATACAACAAGATTATTCTTTTTGTCTTGTCTGTTACAAAATTCAGTGAGTGTATTGTTGATAATATCAACCATGTCAGTGTTCATTTTTGAATTAATCTGCTCCCGAATACACTGCAATTCCTGCTCAAGATGTTTGAAGCGCTCAATGACATTGAAACCATTAATTGATTTACACAGGTCGCATGCAAAACTTATATTTCCTGTATTCCAAATTGACTTGCTTATATTACCAGGTATACCAGTACAATCTTTCTTCGGATGGAATGGTTTTCTGCACACGTGACACTCAATGTAGTCACTATCAATGTTATTGTTGCATGTAGAACAGACCACGCGTGCATCGCTTCTCCTCGATAACATTGCGAAGCGTTGGTGATGACGTAGGTCACACAGCAATGAACGACGAGTTGCAACCAAATAAAGACAATTCACGATTCACAGATAAAGTTGAGGAAAAATGGAAATTATCCACAAAAGGAAACACAATATCGGTTAATGATTACAACGATGATATACCATGCAAGCCGAGGATCACTATGATACCAAATTTGCATAAATTTAGTCACTGAGATGCATCAGACCAACCTAAAATTGCTGCTAGACAGAGATGACACGAGAGACACAACCGGCTTCAACGAGATCAACGATAGATTATCTTTGCAATCTATCAAATTTATGCACTCTTTAGAAAGTTTTTACATCGCTCACATCCGACCTCGCTCACATACCGACGCTCACATCCATTTTTATGCATCTCTCACTTTCTGACCAAGTTCATCCCAAGCATGTTTTCTTTATATATAAAAGCATTTTGATAAAATAACTTACAACAAATCGCCTTGCGGCAAGAATTTGTAACTGCTGCATGTTTCAATGATTTGATTCTTCTAAAGATCTAGCAATCGACACATTGATGATCGGTTGAAATTGCCGTCAACAAACAGCTGTTGTCCATTCTAGTCTCACTAACTTAAACAACGAAGCGTTTCTATGGTTTTGAGATTCTCATTAGAAAACTTTCATTCTATTTGATATTAAATTGGCTTTATAATACTTATATAGTAAAATGTCTAGTACCTCATAGGTAATACGTAAACACAAGAATAATTCGCCAAAGTTCACTGTTGTAAAAATCGATAAAAAAAATTTTTGCTGGATTTCCGGAAACTAATCGGCGCAAAAAACTTAATCGTATGGCATAAAAATTGTCATTGTCCTCCAACCTTTCTTTATAAATTGTGAAAAAAATTGGATTGCAATTCTAGCTTATTGCAAATAGTTGAATCATTTTTGAGTCCAGTCACCATTATGTCCCGAGTATTGCCATGTCATTTTACAGGAGCTATTTCAGAACATGAGCCTTCTGAGCGCATAGTATTTGCTGAAATAGGAAATGACATTATTTCCGTCTACCCCTTTATAAAGCAATCTGTATAATTTTTTCCTTTCTCTATGACGAAAGTATTCAAAATTGTGGAGTGGGTGCATATTCTCCTGCACGACTATGAAAATGTCAACAGACTTTAATTACTTAAGCATTAAATTAATTGGCAGCCGTAGACGCTGTGTCGCTCATATTCAGCAATAATGATAAACCTTGCAGCTGAGATAAAATATCTGCGCAATTAAACGCAGAGCAGCTTGTTGTTCTGTCTATCAGCTTGCTCATCCATTTTAGATGCCATAATTTAGTTAGGGTGTCTCCGAATTGTTATGACGAGTCCTTAGTAGGGGACAACTCAGTGTCCACGCAAACAAATGCATGTTGAGCTTCGGTACGAGTCTAAGGACATCTTCCTAATGTAATTTAAATGGTCACGCAAACTGTCACTCTGAATTCTCTTTTGATTTTCACATAATAATTGTGACACTTTTCAATTTTTCAACACGTTGATGACTTTTCAATTACACAAGTCACAAGCGACATGAGAGATAAAGACAATGAAATGCCATCAGCTGTAGACTATGAATAACCAGTTTTTGATTGATGACGCTAGCGCTTGCGAGTCCTGGCGAGAATAAATACTCAATTATTCCAAAAGAGCTGTCTACTGTTTTATCAACATCAGTTGAATATGCCGAAATAGCGCAATATTCAAAGAGTGTATTGTCTTGTGGCGCTGGCATCCACGATAGTTTGCCATGCTTTTTATCCCTCTTTCAAAGATTCGTTACTTTCAACAATTATTAGATTCAGTATGAAAATAAGATATTCACATTCAAGATCAAAATGATTGGCACAATCATTGTGTTAAACAGTAAAAATACAAGATGGCATAACGAAGACCACACGAGAACTAGCCTAAACAGCGAGTATCAGCAAGTAGCCACAGCACATCACCAAATCTGTCTATCAGCAATGCGGGAACGATTTTATAGTGGGATAATTCCTGCTTACACAACAGGTTACACTTGACCTATGGTTTTGCTTGAACAAATCATTGTTCAATAGTAATTCAAAAATCACGGCTGTAACAATGCCAAATAGCGTGCAAAGAATCATTGTCTGCACGCCATTTTTTATTTTTCAAAAAGGCCATTAAAAGCCACAAGATGACATCATAGATTTCTATTGAACAGTGTGATAATTATGCAGGTTTGGCATGCGGCAATGACCATAGAATACTCATGCTCCAACGCATTCAAGCTGGGCAATTCCATTTGTTCGCACGTTACATTTTGCAACATATTGTGTGTATATATTATGATAGAAGAATGATATTTATCAGCAGCTGTTACCATGCACCTGCAAAACTCTTGTTGTTAATGCGTACAGACTTTATTCATTCAAATATATATTTATCAAGAGAAATCCTTAGTTCACACAATTCATTATAGGCGGGTGGTCAATTTCAACAATAAAAATATCGTGATTAGGAAGGAGAGGAGATTAATCCGAAACTAAAATTTGTTTCTATAAATGTCCTTTAGTGTGTGCTCTCTATAGCAGATTGTCGCAACTCTTTAGCATTTTGAAGGGATTTAGCAATACATTTAAGATTTTTTGGGATCTGCGTATTCATCAACTTGTAAAACTGAGTTGTACTCACGCAGTGGCATAGTTCCGGTGATGGCTCCTGTAGTAATTTCTGACATTTTGAACATCCAATCATGAAATGGTGCAAGTTTTCTACCCGTCAGTCATCTATAATGAAAAGTAAATTGTAAAAGTTTGTAATAGGGTAACGGTTAAACCAGTGGTGTGCAACTCGTGGCCCGCCGGGACATGTTGGGTGGCCCCGCTGCCGGATGACTCACTGTGACTTCGACCATTAGGAGGTGCATCTAAGGGTGAGGGTTCCTCTTTAGAATTTGCAAAACCATTATTTAACAATGAATTGTGGAAAGTAAATTATGATTCCCTAATATCAAACAAATTAGTTGCGTTCAATACTGCTGTATACATTTACATGTAAAATTTTTGTTGCGTAATACGACCACTATGCATTAACTGTACAGCAGCAATACGTGTACTGAAAGGCACGGAATAAAAGAACATTAAGCCTATACTGCTGTCTTTTATAATGCCCGCTATCCCAATTTGGTTGCCCACCATTGGAGTAAACGATTACCGTTGCGCAATTTTCATGCCAAGTCCTAGCTGCATATAAATGTTACTGAAAGATCTTAAAAAACATGGTGTCGGTAGATTCATGTTTCCTTACAATTTATTTGAAACGGTCTTATTTATCACTCCCCGCCACTCATCGTCGATTTTCAAACTTGTGCAACTTGATTTCATTAACGCTGAATGGGATTGGGTGAAAATAGAAATAGTGATTTTCAGCCAATCAGAAAGGAAATTGAAAACACGGCAGATTATTTTGTTTCTTCATCATCATCATTATTTTCCTCGATGAATAGGACTGAGCACGCTTACGACATTAACGACATTCTTGTTTACGGAATCGCCACTTGGATTGGTATTGGCGTAGTCATTGGCATTGGCACGAACTGTACCATCCTGAGGCTCCTGTGGCGTTGTAAGTCTCGTAAACGACTTCTTTTGGCGCTCCTCGGCAATCAATGTCTGGCTGATCTGGCAGTTCTCTTAACTGTTGCTGTTCCAACTCCAGTGATGCAGATATGGAGCCCTGCAAGGACCATTTGTAATGTTTTCGGCACTATATCAATTTACTTGTTGGAAGTGAGTCTTATAAACTACGCCTCCGCGGCCTTGCATCGATGTATTCTTATCTGTCAGCCCCGTCATGAAAGCATCATTATCCGACATTCCACTATCTCTTTTCTCATTTTCATCATTTGGTTTATACCGCTGGTGTACATTATTCCTGCGCATGTTGGTTTTGGAAAGTTCGGTTACAACACTGCCTTTGGAACGTGTCTATTTCTCGCTTGCAATGTGCCCAGCTATCGATATGTTTTGGTGTTTGGTTGTTTAGCAGTAGGATTTCCATCAATTGGAATACCTTTGACTTCATATCTTCTCATCTGGCGTGCCTATCGAAAAAGCAAACAACGAGTTAGCGAAAACAACAATAATACAAGAAATCAGGCAGATGACTTTAGACTGGCAAAGAATTTGGCGACTGCCTGGGCTTTATTCATGGCTTGTTGGGGACCCATTATTCTTTCAACTTTGGTAGACAGCGCTTGTCTTGTACCTCCCTCAGTAACTCGTGTTTTCTTCGCGCTTGCTTTGACAGCTAGTTCTGCAAATCCGACACTAAACATTCTAACCAACAGAAGTCTTCGCTCTGAATTTAACAAAGGAAAGCGGAAAAACATCGGATTATCCAGATCTAACGAAGGCACTCAGGCATAACAAAGATAAACATGATAAACAATGAAGGTCTTGAAACAAAAATTATTGAAGTGTGTCCTGTTCTTCCACTGTAGATTATTCAAGAAAGCGCGAGCTCCTTTCTCCCTTTATTAATTGCAGTCATTACGGTTCGATTCCTTCAATGATAAGGCTATAGTCCGGCAGCCAACACGAGTTTCCACAGGGAGCGGTACAAAAATGAGATTTTCTTATAAGCAAGGCCTTTCTATACTGTGGCTTCTACGAATCTTCGCGTCTGTCTAGTTCTATCCAGTTCCCTGTCAGACAAGATCAAGGAAAAAATCCAATGGGAAGCAGACAAGTTTTCCTAAAAATGACATTTGTCTGTGTTTTCTCTATTATGTGAATAGTACAAAGTCTAGAGCCATACATTCTGGCATGCTTTGAAATGTCTTAAGGGCATGCATGAATGGAATTCAGATTCGCACGCTGAAAAAGAGGATAAAACTAAAGTCTATTGGTCCATTCCGTTCATTCAAGAAGGCTCAAAAGAGCTGCAGTCTAAAATTGAGAAATTGAACCGTTGTCTTCAAAATTCTGAAATAAAAGTTGCATATAAAACTTCTAAATTAAAGGATTTCTTTCATAACAAAGATCCTGTCCCTTGTGGCGTTAAATCGAATATTACTTATCAATACAGTTGTGACCGCTGTTCCATGCGGTACGTCGGTGCCACTAAGAGACATTTCAATACTCGTATCAGTGAGCATTTGCGTGGATATCCCACCGCTACAGAGATATCTATGCACGATCATAGCCCTAAGGCTGAGAATTTCACTATTGTTGGTCGTTTCAGACAGCCACTAATTCTTGAATCCATAATGATAAAGGAAAACAATAATCTATTATCAAATGAACGGAATGGATCACATGTTCTTCTTCTGAACTTGTAACATCATTATCGATGACGTAGAGTGGAACCATGCTTGATGACCTTGACTCGTGAACAGATGTAAATTTGTATATAATGTGAATTTTATGCAATTTTATAACTTTGTGACCGCTGAGGATGATTCAATAGATGAATCGAAACTAGTCCGGAACCAGTGTTTTTTATCTTTCACATATATATATATTGACAATACGCAACAATCTTTCATTGATTGCTATTTACAGTGTGCCTCCTATAGGCATGCATAATACACATGCCAGTAAGTGCATTTTTGCATAAGTCTGTGAAGCCGAAGATTGAAAACGGGCCGGCCTTCGGTCAAGTGCAAACCGTCTGCTCTAAAGGATAACTGGCTAATAATAGAAAGAAAGCTTGTGTTCTAAAAAAGCATAATTTAGGTCATTTTAGGTGCAGCGAAGCCAGGTACAGTCCGTTTCATAAAAAGTGGATCATCCTAAAAATTGACTAAATAAAACATAAGTATGATACAGAAAGCATTTTTCATGTTATTTCATGTCCCTAATATATTTAAATGTCCTTATATAATCTGATAAGCTATGATACAGTAACGGTTCTTAAGAAGCTAATATTTTGTGGCCCTACCCTTATTGTCAATGACATAACCAATTCGTCAAGGCATTGATTCGATGATATCGTTGATTTTTGACTGATCTAACTTTCTCCACTCTCTTTTTAACAGTGACGTAAGTTGTGATACGCCATCTGTAGGTAGCAGTGAACGACGAACGTTACGTTTTAGAATACTCCATACATTTTCTATGGGATTCAGATCAGGAGAACGAGCTGGCCAAGATAATGTCCTAAACCCTAATTGAGACTTGCATAAGTTTACTCTACTACTCCTGTGACACGTAGCATTATCATCCATAAATAACCAAGTCGATGGATCCCCAAGTTGATCTGTCATTTGGCCAATGTTCATTCGTAAAACATTCACATAGCGTTCAGAATTCATGGTTCCTTGCTGTATGTGAAGTTCAGAGCGGCCATTGGTCCAAATGCCAGCTGACACTTTGCCTTTTGTGAATGCGATCTCGTTATTGTTCATTTGCGCTTTGTATTGTTTTCAACCGGTAAGAGATAGATTTCTAGCTGAAAGTAATCAGGAGTGCTGCCAACACCACCGCAAAGAAGTCAGGAAGCTATGGAACATGAAGTCCAGTTAATCACATGTAGCAGTTACATTATTGTTGATGAATAATGGTGCTATACTGGCTCTGATTGACCGATTTTCTTTATTTTTGTTTTGCTTGATAGCTTTTGGCTTGTAGAACAACATATTACATAACAAAGGAAGCAAATGTAATTTTATAAGAGTGAGGTATGATTTTGTGTAACATTGCTAAATGAAGATCAAATTATCTACTACTTTTTTATCTATAACAGGAAAACAACTCAATATTCATGCTTGAAATTTCCAACAATGATATTAGTAAGTACAACTGACATATCTTCCAAATTTCAGAGAAATTCGTTCAAGTTTGGCGGAGTTAGACAAAGTTGAAGTTAAGGCGATGTTTAAGGGTGATCCATTTTTTATGAAACAATCTGTATATAGCCAATAATGCTTTCATGGTTTCTGTCAAGATACTTAGAGTTACAATTTCTTTATAAATAATACCTAGCTGTATTATTTCCTATGATCGGCAATGATATCATTTTACGAATTTTATAAAATGATACAGATTGTTTCATAAAAAATGGATCACCCTTAAACATCGCCTTAACTTCAACTTTGTCTAACTCCGCCAAACTTGAACGAATTTCTCTGAAATTTGGAAGATATGTCAGTTGTACTTACTAATATCATTGTTGGAAATTTCAAGCATGAATATTGAGTTGTTTTCCTGTTATAGATAAAAAAGTAGTAGATAATTTGATCTTCATTTAGCAATGTTACACAAAATCATACCTCACTCTTATAAAATTACATTTGGTTCCTTTGTTATGCAATATGTTGTTCTACATGCCAAAAGCTATCAAGCAAAACAAAAATAAAGAAAATCGGTCAATCAGAGCCAGTATAGCACTATTATTCATCAACAATAATGTAACTGCTACATGTGATTAACTGGACTTCATGTTCCATAGCTTCCTGACTTCTTTGCGGTGGTGTTGGCAGCACTCCTGATTGCTTTCAGCTAGCAATCTATCTCTTACCGGTTGAAGACAATACAAAGCACAAATGAACAATAACGAGATCGCATTCACAAAAGGAAAAGTGTCAGCCTTGCTAGAACTAGGGTCATGACTAGGGGACTATGAGTCATCGTCACTGGCGAAATCAATGGGATCGGGTTGTCTGGTCTGATGGGGCATCAGTCCGTCTGAAGGATAGTGATGGTCGATTGAGATTATGGATAAAATCTGATCAGGAAATTCACAGAAATTTACATCGTCCCCGGGTACAAGGTGGTGCGACTCTACTGATTTGGGCTGGCATTTGGACCAATGGCCGCTCTGAACTTCACATACAGCAAGGAACCATGAATTCTGAACGCTATGCGAATGTTTTACGAATGAACATTGGCCAAATGACAGATCAACTTGGTGATCCATCGACTTGGTTATTTATGGATGATAATGCTACGTGTCACAGGAGTAGTAGAGTAAACTTATGCAAGTCTCAATTAGGGTTTAGGACATTATCTTGGCCAGCTCGTTCTCCTGATCTGAATCCCATAGAAAATGTATGGAGTATTCTAAAACGCAACGTTCGTCGTTCACTGCTACCTACAGATGGCGTATCACAACTTACGTCACTGTTAAAAAGAGAGTGGAGAAAGTTAGATCAGTCAAAAATCAACGATATCATCGAATCAATGCCTTGACGAATTGGTTATGTCATTGACAATAAGGGTAGGGCCACAAAATATTAGCTTCTTAAGAACCGTTACTGTATCATAGCTTATCAGATTATATAAGGACATTTAAATATATTAGGGACATGAAATAACATGAAAAATGCTTTCTGTATCATACTTATGTTTTATTTAGTCAATTTTTAGGATGATCCACTTTTTATGAAACGGACTGTATAAAATGATTTCATTTTATATCATTTTATTTTCTATGATGAACATATGCCATTTTTTAGTGAAATATATGTAAGCATACACCGCTTAGATCTAGTCACACGAATTTTTCGATTTACACTGCTACCATGCTTTTTTACTGCTTCTTAGCAATGAAATTAAGATAAGATTGCATGCAGCATCGATATATTTCAAATAATGAAAGACCGAAGAATACAGTTTATTCATAGCTTCTTGTATGTATATCAAAACGTAGGTATGTCCTATACATTAAACATCGCAAATTTTAAGCTTAATCACTCGAATTACAAACATGCCTACAATATACAGTTGGCTAGCCAACAGTATCTTAGGTACGAAAAAAGGCCAGAAATATTCAGATTATCATTATTTATTTAGATCTTAGTTTCTTAGCGCACCTGTAGTCGTGCATTGTCTGACAATTTCTGTGATAGACTGACTGACAGACAATAGCCTGCTGCTTTCCGCTGCATGAATCAACCCGTGCGGAAGGACATGGGTAGAACAAACGAAAGAGACTAAATTTGCTTCAATACAAAACGCGAAGAATCTATGATTGGAAAATATAATGGAACAAAACTTTTTGATGATATCATTTTATCATTGCCGATCTTTGATAATTTCAAATATATTTTCTCTTCACACTATGATATTTCCAAATATCTCCTACCAAGCTAAATGAAATTTACGTATGTCTTCCCAAGTCGTCGCACTTTTAAGGCCCACGCCCCATGATGTACAAATCTGGTTATCATCAAACATTGGAGAATATATCAGCAGCTGCATATAGGCCTGTGAATGAAATCACCTTTACTTTTGAGTGCATTTCTTTATTGCCCATTAATCAGACATGTTGAAGAAAGATGCAGCTAGTGGAAACAGAGAACATCGACAAGACACCCTTCGGAATCAGATTTCTGAAATGCAGTCATGGGCAAGTGACTCAATTATTCCCAACTTTCCCACTAAATGACAAAGATTTCGTTATCAGAATAACAAGAGGCAATTAAATTATTCATATTTCAACGTTTACGCTAAAACGTCTTGTCTGTACAAAATAAGACTTCAGACAATCTGAATCTTGAAATCAATCCATGGTTTCCCAAAATGTAATTTAGCATGATTCTTATCCAATTAGTGTAGTTTGCAGAGCATCAAGGTAAGGTAATCCGAGGATAAATGTTATCTTTAATGACATAATCACTCTCTCTTCAATAGTTTCGTTTAGTTTCTTATTCAAAATCAGGGATCAATTCACAATTTCTGCATATGTGTGGTTTAAATGGATTAACTGCTAACGTAACATCAAAGATCGGATACAAATACTAGACTTACTGTTTCAGCATCTGATGGGGATACTTAATTACACAACACTAACTGCATTACAGCATGGTATCTGCACCCCTCGTCCATAGGCAAATTCTCAATTCATAACATTGTTCATTTATAAAGTACGATTATTTGGTTCGATTCCTAGGTCGGGCGAATGTGGTCGGGGAATCAAGGGTGTTGTTGTCTTGCATTGACTCGTTGTCATTCTCTTTAAACATTCATGCACTGCGACAGACTTTGGTTGTCAATTTATAAACACATCTGCAACTTAGTAGTAAGCAAAGAGCGAAACTTTTACTTTTTCATTTTTATTGCTGTTTCAAAAGAGAGAGAGATTTACTGTGCATTGTCAAGAAACTTCATCATACACCATATTTCTTGCCCAACAACAGGATAAATTTTGACCATTGTTGTCAATTTATAAAGTGCATCTGCAACTTAATGGCAAGCAAAGGGCGAAACTTTAACTTTTTCATTTTTATTGCTGTTTCAAAAGAGAGAGAGAGATTTACTGTGCATTGTCAAGAAACTTCATCATACATCATATTTCTTGCCAAACAACAGGATAAATTATTTTTCAAGCAAATTCTGCTGCTTTCCGATTAAATGAACACATGCGATTTATGCTCATACCTATTGATTTCTGAGATTTAAAATCTTCACAAATCCGATTTGATATCTAAAGCGCGAGCATATTCTTCTGTCATTATTGGAAGCAACTAGAACGATAGGCTACTGCTTTCGAAAGATATCATTACAATTGCATGTACAAATAATAAATTTCGAAAATCGAATCAAGCATCTCTAGTAATTTCACAACTGTTGCTTGACACCTGATGGAATAAAAAATTGAATAGACACTGAAAAAGTTAATATCACGGCTAGATGTATTAAACAAACATTTGAATGTGATGTTTTCTGTGTTAAAAATTGATGCACCACATTTCTAAATTCTTAACATGATGCTGATGCATGATGTTAGCGTATTTTCTCTTGCTGGAGATTTTTTGAATAACAATTCGAGATTGTCAGTTTTCAGATCATTTACAATTATCTATTCTATGCACAGAATTAGATTGTTTTAGTGTGTCACTTTGCTAGAAGTGCAAACTGATTCAAAACGATGAACCATGCAGGAGCTTAACAAGTGGGCAAAAAGAAATTTTCAATGCCTTACAGAGATAGGAAAATAGTCGTGCGTCGCTTGCGGATTGCTCTGAATTCCTTCAAAATGCTCCGATCGCCACGACTCCTTCAGATTCGAAGAATTCAGATCATTGCGCAAAAGTTTTCTCGATAATGTTGGGCCCTCCGATCATTTTAAAAAAAGTTAGGAGGCGCATGAAAAAACGTTCACAAACTTTCCTGTAGAACTTGACATCGTCTGTGTCTCTTTGCTGTGTGATCCGATTGATAGCAGTCACTGAAACTTCGCACAATTTAGCCCGCTTGATGCTGACTGCTCATCATTGTTCGATTGCTGCTAGTCCGGCAGCCAGAACGAGTTTCTGCAGGGAACGAGGCCGAAAATGAAATTTTCACATAATGACGTACACCAAATGCCTACTACGAATCCGCACATCTGCCGAGTTCTAATTAGTTCCTCTTCTTGTCAGACAGATCAAAGAAAAACACATGTAAATCCAATGGGAAACAGATTGCAGTTTTTGGCTAAAATGAAATTTTCTATCTTTTCTCTGATTAAACGAAAAGCACTTCCAGAGTCATAATTTTGGCGTGGAATGTGTTCAGGTCATTTCCTTTTATGTTCATGCACCCCTGTCTATTAAGCTAAACACATTTAGATTTGGTGAGCCTCCTAATGTCAGCAAACACAAAAATTTTGTGCAACTTTATCCACATTCAACAACATTCTCACATACATTGCCTATTAGAAGCATGATAATAGCACATGCACATCATAGGAAATGACCTGAAGACATTCCATGTCAAAAACTATGACTCTAAACTTAATTCTTTTCAGTTTAGAGAAAACAAAGAAAATTTTCATTTTAGTCAAAAACTATAATGTGTCCCATTGGATTTACATGTATTTTTCTTTGATCCTGTCTGACAAGAAGAGGAACTCATTAGAACTCCGCAGACGTGCAGATTCGTAGTAGACATATGGTGTACATCATTCTGTGAAAATCTCATTTTCAGTCTCGTTCCTTGCAGAAACTCGTTCTGGCTGCCGGAAATGCGGTATTATGTCAGCAGATTGTGCCTCTTCATTAGCGCTACATGTTCCAATAGTTCCTTTCTAGTCAAACAGAAGAAGAGACGACCTGTCTAATTCTGTGATTCTATGATTTGTTCCGTGAATCTGGCTGAATGTTGTGTACGTGTATATAATCCCGAGGTTTTTTAGCTTTGCTTGAAATTAAGCATGACAGTCTATAGACTGGAATAAGCATGACGAAGACTTCTCACGACATACAGATTGTTTCATATAAAATGGATCACCCTTAAACATCGCCTTAACTTCAACTTTGTCTAACTCCGCCAAACTTGAACGAATTTCTCTGAAATTTGGAAGATATGTCAGTTGTGCTTACTAATATCATTGTTGGAAATTTCAAGCATGAATATTGAGTTGTTTTCCTGTTATAGATAAAAAAAGTAGTAGATAATTTGATCTTCATTTAGCAATGTTACACAAAATCATACCTCACTCTTATAAAATTACATTTGTTTCCTTTGTTATGTAATATGTTGTTCTACAAGCCAAAAGATATCAAGCAAAACGAAAATAAAGAAAATCGGTCAATCAGAGCCAGTATAGCACCATTATTCATCAACAATAATGTGACTGCTACATGTGATTAACTGGACTTCATGTTCCATAGCTTCCTGACTTCGTTGCGGTGGTGTTGGCAGCACTCCTGATTGCTTTCAGCTAGAAATCTATCTCTTACCGGTTGAAAACAATACAAAGCACAAATGAACAATAACGAGATCGCATTCACAAAAGGCAAAGTGTCAGCCTTGCTAGAACTAGGGACTCTGTCGTAAAGAGGGCTCTGGCTGTCCACGCAAAACATCCAAACGTAGAGACCGCCTAATTTTGAGATTTGTTAAAGTTGATCCAAATCTCTCGTTAACTGAGATGGCTGCACTAGACTCGTCTATTTCTAAGTCCACTATTCGTAGAAGACTTATTGAGTCGAATTTCAAGAGCTGTAAGAGGCTCTCTCAGATCGAATTATCAGATCAGCATACAAAAAGACGTCTCAGATGGGCAATGAGTCATCGTCACTGGCGAAATCAATGGGATCGGGTTGTCTGGTCTGATGAGGCATCAGTCCGTCTGAAGGATAGTGATGGTCGATTGAGATTATGGATAAAATCTGATCAGGAAATTCACAGAAATTTACATCGTCCCCGAGTACAAGGTGGTGCGACTCTACTGATTTGGGCTGGCATTTGGACCAATGGCCGCTCTGAACTTCACATACATCAAGGAACCATGAATTCTGAACGCTATGTGAATGTTTTACGATTGAACATTGGCCAAATGACAGATTAACTTGGTGATCCATCGACTTGGTTATTTATGGATGATAATGCTACGTGTCACAGGAGTAGTAGAGTCAACTTATGCAAGTCTCAATTAGGGCTTAGGACATTATCTTGGCCAGCTCGTTCTCCTGATCTGAATCCCATAGAAAATGTATGGAGTATTCTAAAACGTAACGTTCGTCGTTCACTGCTACCTACAGATGGCGTATCACAACTTACGTCACTGTTAAAAAGAGAGTGGAGAAAGTTAGATCAGTCAAAAATCAACGATATCATCGAATCAATGCCTAGACGAATTGGTAATGTCATTGACAATAAGGGTAGGGCCACAAAATATTAGCTTCTTAAGAACCGTTACTGTATCATAGCTTATCAGATTATATAAGGACATTTAAATATATTAGGGGCATGAAATAACATGAAAAATGCTTTCTGTATCATACTTGTGTTTTATTTAGTCAAATTTTAAGATGATCCACTTTTTATGAAACGGACTGTACATGTAGATCAACATTTTAATCGGCCGTCAACACGATCAGTGTCTTCCAACAGTGAGCGAAGCCGAAAATGAGACCTTCACAAAATGATTTACAACATTTGAGTAGCTAAAATAATTATGTGTTCCTGCCGACCTTTTCCTGCTATATGTACATGAATCCAATGGGAAGCAGAATAAAGTTTTCGCAAAAAAATGACATCTGCCGCTGTTCTCTCTTTACTAATTCTAGAGCCATTCAAGGTCTTCATATTATCTTCTATCACTTTGCATTTTTGTTGTTAATATGCTTCTGATCGGTGTGTCTGATGAGAATGTGGTCAAAAGATTCCGGTAAACTTCACTTAAAATGTTGTTGTTGTCGATATTCAGATGATTGCTTAATCTGAACGAGCTTCGCTTCATAAGCACAAAAATACATAATTGTGTAACCTAAAGAAATTTCTCGCCAAAACTATGACTCTAGACTTAGTGGAAGACATTCAGTGGAAGTCTCTACGGCGTTGTCCCCTGTAGAAAAACGCACTGACGGTCGGACCATTTAACAATACGTTCATCCTTGCCTAACATAATTTAGACTGTGAGTGTCTCAAGTGAAATACGCTGCTTTTGGATTTGGAGACATTTGACGTGCGCTTGGCTAAGTTGCATCCTGATGTTGGTCTTTGTACATCCCGGACGATACAGCTGAATTGCTGAAAAACGGAAGGAATGACACTTCCGCTGAAGATTTGAGTGAAGACTGTTGAGAGTAGTAGCCTTATTCACTAACCAGCTTTTAAATATCCCTATGTGAATATTTACAGAAAAAGCAAATGAAGATTTGGAAGCAAACATGCATGACATAGAAGACGAGAGCAAAGCTTCGACTACAATGTCTGCGAGTGGAGTCGCAAGAAAGCAGTGGTCTAAATAAGCAAATAACACTTGAATCTTTAGTAGAGTTTGAAACATTTTCAACAGAGTGCATTTGAAGAATCTTAGTTAGTGCAGACGAAATTTGTGAACAATACGACATCAAAAAACAGACTTTGTCATTTTATTTCAGTAATTCAATATTGAGCTTCTAAAGATAACTTATCTATCGCAACATTCCTCGTTCCGTTTTCCCGATGCGCGATGAGTAAATTAAGTAAAAGCTAATGAAAGTAAGCACTAATTTTCAGAAATTGAAAAATTCAATCTGTACAGCAAAAAAATCATATGTAAGAGAAGTAATTATCCAAGCCTATTATGACAATGTACTCAGCGATTGTTGCATCATTTTCAATGTCCCAAATAGTCAATTGCGAAAATTAATGTTATCATCCTATATTCCTCAATGAATTGGATGACTGCATCAATTCAAATCATTTACTGTAGCATTGAAGCTATTCTTTGAGAGAATGATAACATCACGGAAAATGAAAATTCATCAAAGTTATGAAATGCGCCTGCCTGAAACAGTTATATTTTACGAATGAATGAAATACACGACGTATTTCAGATTTAGTGAAAAATCTGCATGAAGTTGAATAATACGATTCAGCGAACAGATGTTGCTGGGTTTGTATTTATCATAGTTTTGACTCTAATAATCTCCAGGTGAATACGACGCCTGCCTGCACGTGTGGGCAAAACATTTGTTATCTTTCTATAGCTGATTTGAGTTCAAATGTTGGTCAGACCAGACGAATTTGGTCGGAATAAAAAGTGCTGGCGTCCATTTTGTATTCAATTAGTGTCATATCAATATTAATCGAAGATAAAGACATATGTAGACATATACTTACATCTTTTTGCGCAGAGGATGTAATATTCCCTAATTGTATACATATGTAATATATGAAAAGGATCATTTCTATTTGTTCGGTCAAAAACTATATTTGCATCAGTCTGTGAGTGCTGCCAAACTAAATTTGCACATCAATCATTTGTCAGCTTAACATGTCCGTTAGACTACACTCTTCTTGAAAATGCGAGTGAACTGCTTGTCTTTTGCAACATTAATGTGACACGAACTTTTGGCAGAAATTGTTGCTCTTTACTGCATTTGTTCTGTATCAATGACAAGCTTGCAAGGGTATCAGTGACATCGTGGAAATTTGGAAATTATCCAATATACACTCTGGATTATTGCTCTGCTTTGAATTTGATGACACCGTAGCAGTTTTAGCAATCTTTGACTTTGTCTTAAAAAATCAGAAATTACCTATCAATTTTATGAAGTCTAGTTCTGAAATTTTGAAATATTCCCAAAGATTTGAGAAAACTATAGTAACAGGAATCCTATCAATTTCGTCAAAATTAATGTCACAATTGTCTGACATCAAGGTCATCACCTTTAGCGACTTAGCACCTTTAGCGAATAGTGGAATGACACATAAATCAGAGTAATGATACATTTTCCGTTCAATTTAACTTGACTTACTGTTCTGTTTGACAATGTGATCATGTTGCGTGCTTAAAAAACATGACAAAATCTTTATTTACACAGGAGAGCTACAGTAGCCTGCTTAAGACGCTCGTGATTACCGCACTGTAAGCTAATAGCCATCCATGTATTAGCAATTACTTAGCGTCATTTTATAGCTTTGATCTTTCAGAATTTTTTCATCTAAAGAAGACGTACAGTAGTTTGAAAGTCATCTTTATATTTAAAAGCTCATCATTTAATCTGCAACCAAACATTAGATAGACATCTCATCACAAACACGCAACCCATCCGCTACACGCTACCAAAGGGCACTTCCTCACGGGCATCAAATTCCACTTAACTATACATTAAATAGCATTGATGCTATTAATATCTGCTTGAAAGCAATTTGATTTCGACAGAGAAGATATTGATTGATATTGATAATCAGCTGTTATTGATGACACAGTGAGAGACATATGATGAAGTGTCAGTAACACATCACATATCGCACAGGCCATTCATTATTAACAATTTCGTTAATGAAATTAATCATTGAGTACTTGCAATGTTGATCACGATTTGTGCTGCTGTTTTTTTTTAAAGCTAGTTATCTGTAGCATACAGATGGGCCTAGATGTAGTTTTCCAGCTGTATCAGTGTTGATCTTTTATCACTAGCATGCAGATAAATTAAACCTGAATGATTGCTGCCAAAAATACATAAATCAGTCTATCGAATATCGATCAAATATGTATTGAATACTTCTATCAAATATTCATTGAATGTCAGTCAAATGTCTGTTTTGCATCATCTTAGGTTTCAATCACAAAATGCTAAGCAACTAATAAGCTGAAAGTTTCATGATATGCCGGATATTTGGTACAGAATTTAGTTATTTGAGAATTTTGTAGATGGAACCTACACAAAAATACAAGCTTTATTGAAGCAGCGATCTTTCTTAATATACTTTTAGACTTGGAGATGTTGAAAAATAGACCGCCACCCTCTAATAGAGCGCCACCTGTAATAGATCTCCACCAAAGAGATAGGGTTGAAAAATAATGGCGGTCCATTAGGCCCACAAGTTTTATGGTAGTGGATGGAACAGACATGTCACACTTGTAATTTAACAAGATTCTGCACAGGGAATTATAGATAGTGTATCGGGAAGAACAACGCACGATGTTGCGAAATCTGCCTTGACAGGGAGAGCCTTGACAGTGCGACGTTGTTGTTCTTCCCGTAACAAAAGATATAATCTATAATTCCCTGATTTTGCATTAGAAGAAACCAGTTCATAATATTACATGCACTACATTTTACATGTGTACCGCATCATTTCAAATTTGCCCGGGATACTTTTAACTTCAGGTCTAAGTGCTGGCTCTATTCGAGGGCGGGTTCTATGAATATGAAGGGGAAGAAATCGAAGAGAAACATCATTATGACGGTTACAACGAACTCGAGACGCAAGATTTGCAAGAAATGTACCCATAAACTTATCTTGCTGGGTAACAATGCAGGATTGACCATTTAGCTGCAATTAATCGTTTCATATCGATTTTTTAGTTGTCAGTCGAGCGATTATCGATTATATCATTTTCTAATCATTTTGAAAAGAGGTCTTATCAAATCTAAAGATAGCAATTAGAAAAATATTTCTTAAGCAAGCACAAATACTGTACTCGATGGTTGCAGATATTGCCTTGTATGCAATAGCACGATCTTCTTCCTTCGAGACCTACATATATCTAGTTCACCATGTTGCTACGTTTGATAACTGATGGCAATGAGAAGTAAATATTATATGGGAAGGATAAATCGTAGTTTATTAATGCCGATGTTAGCAAAATGCATGTTTAGCTTCATCTCAAGAAGGAATACCGTAATGCATGATTTCTTGCAAGCATTTTCGGGCCACCGGTATGTAGAAGGGTATAAAATTCAAAAAAGTGGAGTATGATCGAATATTAATGAAACTTCAGCCTTAACTTTTGGATAGTTGAAAAATTGACCGACACCTCTAATTGAACACCTCAGCAAACAGTTTATTGCTCTTATTAGAGGATTTGCAGCATAATCGGAAGCATCATTCGCAACATTAATGGATGAAGTCAGAATGTCTTTATAGAATAATGTATTTTCAATATTACTCTACATTCAAACAATTGAACTTTTGTAGGCGCTGTGTCAAAAACATTCTCAATCACGCGTTAGATCACACGTCAACTTCAAAACTACGAAGAGTGTTTTACTCATCGAAGAGATATTTATAGATAGAGTATCAAATTATCTTGTCAAGAAAATTGTCGACAAATTTTCATGTGAGAAGTTGTCACTGCAACAATAGATAAGCAGAAGCACTATAACAAAGGTTACTTCGGTGAGACAACTGGCACGTTTTTGTCAGTGAGTGTTCGTCAAATCGCTTCACAATCATGCGAACTTTAAAGAAAGTAAAAACAGTATTGCACTTTTTCTACATAATTCTATCTTTTCGATGAGAAAAATTAGCAGTTCTTGTGATTTTGAAATCAATGAATGACTTGACATTTTTCTTGTCAATTGCGCCTACAAGCTTCAATTTCAATTGTTTGAACGTAGAGTAATAGTGAAAATATATTAGCCTCTAAAATACATTTCGTCATTGATAACTCTCGCAACTACGAATCGCTCTTCATAGCTGTTTTAACTGAAGAAACTTATTCTAGAAACCTTAGCAGTAGTTTCATTAATTAACATAGACTTACAGTCACTCTTTAAAAGGCTGATGACACTACTAACAGATGTATTTCACGCTTATCAGACAATTTATGTCTGACCGCGTGGACTAATTTGTATTATTGCGTTTGCTGCATAGTATGCCACTTGCTAGAGACAAATAGACTTTTATAAAAATTAGATCGTAACTTAACAAGTAATGTGGTAGTCAGTAATGTATGGAAGATATACCATTTTGCACCAGAATTAAAGAAATACACAGTTTTGTCTGATGCTTTGCCTGCTAATAGTCTGTTCTAAACAGCCATTTTTTGATTGTCCATTGTCTGTGGCAATTGTCTTTTCAATATCTCTGCTATTCTGCCTATTATTTGGCCGTGTAGGCGGCCTACAGCTCACAGTGCATCAAAAGTTGATATAACTGCTTCCAAATCTTTTCGGAAAATGCAACTTGGACAAAAATAAAACACTTGTAATGACATTCTTGTCATAAAGCAATGGAGAGCACCGGTTCGAGGTATGGCCATGGCACAATACACTAAATTCATTAGAAGCCGTAGACGCTGTGCTTCCCTCAAATTCTTCATGCCTACGGAAGTTGTTCTAAACTTTTCCCCTATACGGGAAATCGCAATAGCGAACTGTCACTCTAAAATATTTTATGATTATCAGTCACAGAAATGTCAGGATAACTAAAAGCAAAGCAGTCTGTTTCTCATGCCAATGTTCAGCAATTCTAGATGTGATAAGCTAGTTTCAGCCATTTTGATCCGTACTGACGAACCCTTGGGCAAAACGCAACGTCTGTGGCTGCTAGTGATAATAACAATAGATTAGTGTTTAATAACTTGAATGTCACAAGTTAGCTGCATTCAACGCCAGTAGTGAAAACTGTGCCCTACTTGCCAGGGATAGGTACATGGATAGGTACATATAAAGTTTAGTGTTATCAATAGGTACATGGATAGGTACATGTAAAGTTTAGTGTTATCAATAGGAACATGGATAGGTACATGGATAGGTACATGTATACTTTAGTTATCGATAGGCACATGGATAGGTACATGTATAATTCAGTGTTATCAATAGGAACTTGTATGAGATCTGTTTTACTGGATAGGTACATGTGTTTGGTACACTGTGTTTCGGAACGTCTATGATCGAACTTGTGTGGTTTGGTTCTGAGCACTTGGGTACGTACCGATAGACGTCCGTTGTTTGATTTTGAATGGGTTTGCTCAATTGCGACTATTGTGACTATTGCAACCATTGTAATCAAGATGACACATTGATTTTCCTTTTACGTAGACAAACTATGCTATAAATATGAGATAGTTTTTGATGGCATACATAATGATGACTAGTATCCCAACGTCGTGGGTTGTCGCAAGAGACCTTGGATATTCGTTCAAAGCCATAGAAACTGTAACAAATCTCAGTGAAAATATCAACGCTGGTGATTTAGTTGATCGACTAATGGATCTAGATGAGCATGCTATGAATCACAATTTGGATCGTAGGTGGATAGAGGATTTCTCCATGCTACACTGCAATGATAGTGAAATTAGGAGGATCAAATTGGAACGATATGGAAAGAAGGAGACATCTGACAGTGTTTTAATAAAAAGTTCTCCCAATAAAAGTGACT
>CAJQUW010003000.1:0-24528 GCA_907163375.1 Prostheceraeus crozeri
ACAAGGTGTTTCAAAAGTAGGCTAACAGTAGAAATTGGCCTTGAAAAGCTATGTCTTAATGCTATAGATTAATAAGCTATGTCATAACTAATCTTTTTCACGATGCCACAGATAGCTAATATGCCTTGTATTCGTAAGGGAGCAAAAATTCAATACTCTTGACATCGCGTAAATCATATTAAAATATCTCATGATCTCCAGTGTTTTCATGCCTACATATTTCACTACAACCCAATTTGAATCTATACCGATCATGAGAATTCGAATAACTATCCAACATCTATCAAAAAAAATTATTAGGAAACCATGTAAACAAGATAGTAGTTGTTTCAGTGTTACTGCGGAGAAGGAAGAACAACGCCCCAAAAGAAAAAGTCTATCGGAGTTAGATCGGGAGAGCGAGGAGGCCAAAGGATGCTACCACATCTCCCGATCCACTTTCCTGGAAAAGTGTCATTCAGATAGCTTCTGACACTCACTGCAAAATGCGCTGGTGCACCATCCTGCTGAAAGTACAGCTCATTGAAGTTGTTCAATGACTGCATCTCAGGAATCGCAAGGATTGGAGCATTTGAAGGTACACCTCAGCCGTCACAGTTCTTTCAAAAAATACTGGCCCAATCACACCGTTGCTTGACATACCGGCCCAGAACGGTTAAGCAGGCTGGTTCAGCTCATTTGTTGATATCATGTGCGGATTTTCAGGGAACCAGTAGACACAGTTATGTCTATTTACGTGACCTGATAGTTTGAAACTGGCTTCGTCAGACCAAACTATCTCGTCAAGCAAATCTGGTTCTCCCCGAATTTACGAAAACATGAGCACAGCAAACTGCAAGCGTCGTTCAGCATCAACCGGAAGAAGGTGCTGCAACAGTCAGGGTCGGTATGGTTTCAACTCAACTTTCCTCATCAGTCTCCAAGTAGAGCTAGAGAAATGTCCAACTCCAATGAGGCTCTTCTTGTTGACTTCTTCGGACTTTGAACAAATGTTTGGGCCACTAGCTCCTCGTTTGATGTTATTGAAACAGATCGAGGGCGTCCTGACTTCGGTGCATCTCTACCGAACCGGTCTTTTCAAATTTATCTCGAATGCGATTAAATAGCAAATCTTGATGGAGGATTGCTGTGAAAGGCATCTCTCCATTCCATTCGCACCTTTTCAGCATTCTTGTTTTTCCAAAAGGATTTCAAAATCCATTTTCTCTGATCATCTTTTAGATGACCTGACATGACAGAAGCAGCAAATTCAAAAAAGCTTCACGCTTGTTTAATTCACTTCAAGTCAAACTAACAGTGTTTGATTAAAATCAAATTAATTGAACATATCCATGTACGTAATGTCAGATTGGTGCTATATCTTGTCCATGATAGATTTCAAAATTCCTTTGCCAATGGAATGCTACTGCATAGACTTCTAAATGATAGTAGCAATTACTTCGAAGTCTATGGCTCATGTTGGACTGATCATGGATATCCATCGACTGATTCAGGTGTAAATCGCCAATAGAACGGTCAACATAGATTTCCTAGGGCAAAATCAACTGTTAGCCTACTTTTGAAACACCTTGTATATATATCATGATGATGATGATCATAGCATACATCACATAATGTCTCGACTCCCGAACTCGTTGTCCAACTAATTTTGTCGACAAAATTGGCATGGACATGTGTAGCCTACTTGTGAGTTATCTCCCGCCCTCTAAGTTTTGAAATTAATCTTAAATCTGCAAAAATGAATCGATCGTCACCAAACTTAAAGTGAACGTGCTTAAGCGTATTTTCTACCCACAAACAAAAATTTATGCAAATCGGACAAGCACTTTTGTATTTGAGACGATAACGTGAAGTGTAGCGATGTCAGCAGCTTGATTTGCCTTCGTCTGTTCGACGCAATATTTTTACTCGTGTGTGCATTGTTCTCTCTCCCTCTTCTTCTCATTCACTGCTATTTGAAATCTTCCCACAATCACTGCATTGCCACACCTCTTTTAATTTAAAAATGTTACTGTAAGGGATGTGGCCTGGTCATCATCACTTTATCACTTTACGAGTTGTAGGGAAATGACTTTGTCGACCTCAAGTACTTTCCGCTCCGACGATGAGGTCAGGCGAAGTCAGATCAAGTGGCAGACATGGCTGCACTTCAAGTTATCGTCCCTAATTCAAAAAGTACTCGTCCGATTTGCACAGATTTTGGTGTGTGGGTAGAAAATATCCTCACTTACGTGTACGTAAAGTTTTGTCACGATTGATTCATTTCTACGGATTGTAGACAAATTTGAAAACGTGGGGAGATAACCCATACGTACCTGGACGTGTTGGTATAGGTCTAGTGAAACGCTGACGGGATTTTCACCAATGAAAGCTGTCGATTTGTTACTGGACATCTGACAATGTTTGTACCGGCCAAATGAAGTAGAGATTCAACGACAAGAAGTTGACAATCGCTCTAGTTTTTCAATCTCATCAAATTCGTCTTCCCAATCTCTGCAACAGATGTAAAACTATTTTTTGGCCAAGCAAATGTCTTACGATAACAATGGAGATTAGACACCACTTGGTCCGTTTCATTTATCTTGATGCTTTAGTCCTCAATTACTGTTGGCTTATGGATTTCAATTCGTTCTCCATGCTTTGTATGACGTTGCTTTGGCAAGGTTCCTGCTAAATGTGCCGAGTGACTGCATTCTACACATCACGTGCTTTTTATGAAAATGCAAACCCCCGGCTCACGATATTCGACTGCAGTTGCTTTCCGGCGCAGGAATATAATTCAAGGATAAGCCAAAGTCGTGCGGTGATCGTCTGCCGTCGCAAAGGGTTAAATACAATTTTGACGTGTGATGCATTTTAGAGGCATTGTGCATGAACCGTGATGCTTCAAATTTTTGCGTACAAAAATAATATGTTCTGTGTTACGTTCAGCTATGGTAGGAGACATTTGCAGCAATTATTACTGTGCTACCCATCATGATGCTACTGGAAGACACCATTAGCACCAGCACATTTGTAATGAATTTATCAAGCAATCGCATATCAATACTTTTTACAAAAATACTTTTTGCAAAACATTAACATTTTGCTAATAAAGATTTGCACGGCACAGGGAGTATTGGGATCAACAATCTGAGATCTTTTTGTTACATGATTATAGGGCTTTCTAGTAAATTTATCCATTTTGCTTTCATAATCAGATTTTTGATTTCTACAGTCGTTGCAATATAGAGACATTTGAGAAATTGTCCATTTTGCGATTTTATCTCATTATGATGAAGTGCATCATTGAAGAGTTTGCATGATTATCTTCGAAAGCTTCCGTGCGTCCTCAGCAGCCATCGTGGAGCCAGTACTCTTATTCAAAATCGCTTTGAATCCGACACTTTCGCATAAGTGGTATCTGAGATTAAAATTCATCATTGATTCAAAATGAACATAATGATGCGCAACTGTGGTCGATTTCAAAAATTGTCCTGACTGCATCCTATTCACATTTTCTCTTTTTCCTAGATCTCTTTCTAGTCAGCTGACTCCATTGATATGAAGTCATTTGGAATATTTTTTAGCTTGAATTCCCATGAGTTTGACAATCAATTAAATCAATTGCGCATCTTTGAGTGTCTCTTACCAGCTTCCTATGCATCCGCTTGATGATCGACAAATGGCGAAATAAGCATTAATACACCAATTAAGTGATGCATCCATTTCACGCTCACAAACATAGCCTGCTACCTATCATGGATTAATTCCATAGCTAAAGCATCTCTGATAATGAATATTCAATTGTGTGCGAATTATATTATTCAGTTTTTTTCTAGCTATAACACAGGGTAAATTCAACTCTTTTGTAATTCAATTGGCAATCTAAGAAAAAGAATTATTTGTGTTAGCAATAATGTGTCAAAGTTGTTCAGTGCTTAGCCTAGCCATCTTTTCGCCTAGTGGTCGAGTCCTGAAAAAGTCATCTGAAGTCGGCAGGAAGAGTGTTCGGTAGGCCGGTTTAACGCCGGCCGCCAAATCCCCGGCCGGTTCCAACCCTGGTATCCGGGCTAGTTGGACAGTAGTGAGGCTTCATTTTTGTTGGCATCTATATTCCATCTGTGAAATAAGCTACATGGACAGCCTGCTTGTTTATCTGCAACAATGACATTGGTTGCCATGACATTTTCATTTTCAACAGCAAATCGTGCAAGCTACCGACTACGAGGAATATCACATTTCTGTCTACTCTGAAAATTGTCTGCCTCAAAAGGAGAATAGTAATCTTGATTGACTAAATGAATGTTAGATCCATAGAGCAACTGAAACCCCAATGTGTTTACAATTTCGATTTTGTTAACTGAAATCGAGTTGAGACCCAGTGACAATTGTGAGATAAGCAGATTTTTACTTTTTTGGAGAAATGTACACGGATTTGACTGATCATGGTAGCAACACAGAAGGATTGACCCTCAGAGACCTGAGGGGTCCAGTGGACCCCGGAGCCATATTTTTCTATTTTACTTTTGTGTTGAGGATATATCATGCCCATGTAGAATCATCATTTTTGACAGTGATTCTGCATCTGGTATTTCATTTCAATTGATTGAATCAGTAGAAGCATGGTAGATAGGACAAGGGGGTCCACTGGATCCCCCTTCAGCTCTCAGAGGGTGTAGGAATTATCATAACAAAATATTTACTATCAGATGAAAAATGATTTTGTACTTGTCCACAATGGTGCATAATGAGTGAAAATAATTTATTAAATGTTTGTATCATGCTGGTGCATGTGCCTTATGTTAAAAGATCGCAAAATGTGAATATTTTGTTTTTGCACATGATCGTGCATGACTGGTTATGAACAAAACAGCATAAATGTTCAACGTGGAAAATATCATTATATTCATCGTTCAACAATCAAACAAGACTGTTGGGAAAGTTTTGACAACAGTAATTCATGAGTTTGAGACTTCCACAGATGCTTTGCAGGTCTTGAAATGCAGCAATTATGGCTTTGTTGAGGCCTATTTCCGATTGGTATGAATAAATTTGAAAAATTGGCCAAATGTGAGGGTTATGCTGCTTGGAATAAATCAATTTCATCAAAGTCAACTATCCTAGGCTGCATGGCAACAGAAAACATCGTAAAACCAACTCTTAGTACAACTGATACTGTGATGAATGTCGCTGAATTACAAAAACACCACATTTTTGCATGTGTTTACTGAGAAGGCCGAAAGACACTCAAAAGATTAGTTACATCGACTTGCTGCACGCAAGCATCATTGTTTTACTTAAAATCAACTTTCCTACTGATCTGATATCGATTTAGGCAGGTAAACTAAGAATTTGTAAAAGGGGTCCACCCTCAAGTCTCAGAGGGTGTGAAAAAGCTCAGGACCCGGGTCGCAAGAACGTCATAAGAATGTCACGCTCTTTGATGAAACTTGTTCTAAACTTTTAAAATCCCACTAGGAAAACTTTGAAGTTCGTACAAGTTAGATAAAAAGTCGAAACGCCAATCGGAATTGAATCATTGGCTAGCATTTTTTTCATCTACAAAAGAAATGACGTTTTCATCACATTCTCCAGTACACCTTGCTAATAAGAATTCTTATTTAATTTTACGAATCAGCTTTAAAGTAATTCGACGATAACTTTGATGATATAATGTTCACTTGACTTCGAAGTTGCATACATACTTAATTTCATAAAGTCTAGTTCTCGTCTTAATTTTCCTATAGTTTTGAAGCAACTTCAAAGTAACATTAAAATAGTTAGTACGTTTAAAGAACTTTAAAGCACTTTGAATTATTATCAAGTTTTGACAATCCGGGAGGGTTAATGGTATTTCATAAATCCTCCGTATCATGTCAACCTTTGTTAAATTGACAATATGATGGATTATTATTATTCAATGCTTAGCCTTTACTTTCATGATTGTTAGATTGCTATGTCATTAATTGTACTAAACTCGAAAGAACCTTGATATACAAACAAAAGGAATTTTGCGATGTTTGACCTTCTGAAACTTTCATGACGACTGAAGAGCATGAGAATTGTCGTTTTACTGACGGTTGGTGACAATCTACAAATTAAAGATAAGAATCTCGTGCGCGAATTTAGGAAGAAAACGTCAGTAATTATCACATCTGGAATGAAATGAAATCCTGTTAACTTAATTCATTTTGACCCATCGGTTTGCGTATAACGTTTTAATTGCTTATTCGGCTACTTATTTCGATACTAACTAATCTGACTAAGCATATCTCATCACAAACAGATAGCTTTCAGGATTCTCATCAGGAATTATTTGGTGCATTACCTTTTTTGTATCTCTATATATTACAAAACTTTTATGGCAACGTCTAAAACTCTGCTTTATGTTCTGTTATCTAGGCGATAATTGGTAATCACCATAATTATCATACATGAACAGAAGTCCATAGAGTAGGCATATTAGGTTGAGTAGCAACTTAGCATTTATCAAATCCCCGATGTGTATACAGCTTCGATTTCATTCAATGAACATGAGTCGAGACCAACTACGAGTACTATCTGCAGGATATGCAAATTTTTACACTTTCGGCGAAATGCTCACGAATTTCACTGATCATGACAGCAATGCAGAATAGAGAATAGTATTCGCCGGGAGAATAGTAATAGTAATTTTGCCGGCTAAAAATGGTTTTTGCCACTAAGTGGTAAAAACCAGATAAAACCGGCAAAAACTGGTAAAAACCGGCTAAAACTAAAATTCCGAAAAATCAGTCTATTTCTTCACGAAATGATCGACAGCAAGTTGGGGTTTAAGTATTACGTACATGCGGGTTTGCAGTTTGCAACTCTTATCTTCCAAAACATGACATTCATTCTGTGAAGGAACCACATGATATGTTTTTATAACGAACGACAAACGATGTTGTCTTTCTTTACGATTGCTCTGCCCTTTTCTTGTGATTTAAGAATAAATGTAGACTTCAGCACCATTTTGGTTCTTTGGTTCATGTAACAGAAGCTGTTGCTCGCAGAATTATCATCAAATGAATGAAAAATGAAAATAAATATATGAATAAAACTGGTTTATACATAGAACTAAATTAAGCAAACCACTTTCTTCATGTGGACGAGCTTCAATAATCCCACTGTCATTCTTCTGTGTTGAGTGTTCAGCAACAGTGTAGAGTGTATTTTGATAGTAGCTTAGGTTTCATCATATCTAGATTCGAACCCAGGTCTCATGAACGCAGAGAAAACACTCTATCAAAAAGTCTCTGCGCCAGAAAATCTCACCTCACAAAATCAAGCAATGTGCAACAGTCACTTAGAATGCATTTCTACTTTTTTTTAGAAATGTACTTAATGTACTAATGCTTGTGACTGTAGCAAGAAATCATGATTTGTAAGAACAAATAATAATTAAATGACATAGTTCGCACCAGCAATCTTGATAAAGTGAAGTATAATGTATGTCTGAACAGCTTCAGTTGTAATCTCAACAAAAGAACATGTCCAGTAAGCTGTAAAATTGATCTTGTTAATAGAATCTGAGAGCGACAAACAATTTTAACATTGTTGAGATATGTAAGTTTGTTTAAAGTTCTTGAAATTTCCATATTTTGAACTCAAATCAAAACTTTACTTTCGATTTTAAATTCATTTAACATAACTTTATCCTCTAAATATGTGAGGGTAAATTACCATGACATGAAAAATATTGAAGGGCAAAATTTTTAATCTAGTCCTTGTGGGGTGCAGGATAAATTTCATAGTAATATTCGTGTAATCACAATGGGTATGGGACATTTACCACAGATTCAGAAGACAAGCTATTCTATAAGATCAGCGGGGAGGTTAATCGTAGAAATCCGAGGCCAGATTTCTACATTTTCCTACCCTTCTAGCTTCATGGAATGCCTGTTTTCGATCTTTTATATAGAGCCAAGTAATTTCCTTCAAGCATGGACATCTGTTGCATCTTACAATGAATGAAATTCGTAAAGCAACAAAATGCGTGCACACTTAGAAGAATAATGCACAACAGCTTTATAGCAATAATTTTTATAGTAATTCATATTCTTACACCTATACTTGGAACATATTCTTGATTGAAATGCGATATTGATAGGCTTGAATTGTGAAAATAGAGGCCTAAATGTTTATCGAATGATGAAAAAGTAAAGTGAACTTATTGCGACTAACGTTCATCAACAAAGTAAGGAGTGACGATGATCCCTTATATTGTATTTACCCAAAAAACTAGTAAAAGTAATAATGCTGGAAAAATAGTTTTTGCCATTTTTTGCCAGTTTTAGCCGACAAATGGTGACAAAAGCTGGTGGTTTTTATCAGGTGGTAAAAACCAGGGTGGCTTTTACCAGCCAACCCTGTCCATGTCATGACCACTTGGAGAGGAAATGTAGTTTATTAAATTAGCAATTCGATGGGTCACCATTACTAAAAGTTCAGCCTTATTATAATCATTATGTCACATTATAATTATTATGATCATGTCACATACTGCCACTGAAAGAACAAAGCATCATAATCAAGAAGCTTATCATAACTAATATAAAATATGTAAATGAGTCCAATTATTATAACTACTCAGATTCAAGAAATGACGCCAATTGTGAATCATAAAATCATGCCACTGAAGATTGAATTGAAAACATGACAAGAAGCTTTCAACTTTTCCTTGAAGACTTACAGGGACTTATTATAATGCAGTTCATGAAATTTCCTAGATCATCAGCCTAATTTCCGTTTCATTAGGATGCCTGTTAGCAAATATTCATTCCTTTTGATATGCAACTTGTTTCATGCTACTTATAAAGGAGCTTCATGTCAGCAGTATATAAATTTGCAAAAAATTTACCTTTCTAAAAACTGCTCAAATAATTCTTTGGTCCACAGGAACGTAATCTCCCTAAAAACTGAATCTTTTCATATAAGAAATTTTCACTTTATACAGGCACTTTGTTGAGTCGACACGCTACCTATATATGGGCTACTTACTCTATGCAGAAGTCTGCAATAAAATGTATCAATATTCTCATCCAACATAGTTATATGCTTTTTCATGTAATTCTCTGACATGAAAAGTCAAAATGAAGAATTCAAAACCAAGAATTATTCAAATGGGTGATAAACACAATTGTAATTACATTGATTGATGACATCAAGCAACTGTAATTCTAAAGTTTTGATAACGGCTTTCGACTGTCACCGACGTTTGCTGTCAAGACAATCACCGCGCCCGGTTTTGGAGAATTTATAAATTGCCTGAAGTCCAGAGTGCTGTGTTGCATTTTGTCCCGAAAACGAAACTCAAATCAAAGAAGAAGTTATGAAACTCAACTTTGACTCAAAACAATATTTATTAATTGATTATCATATAGGGTACTATATTTCTTGCGAAACCGATGAATTGTCTGCTTCAGGGTATTTCCGAAAAGTCGTATGGATCTGATGAAACATGTATTGTAATTTCCTAATCAAAAGTTACCATGAGAGTAACTCTCTAATGAAGAAGTTTCTTGGGAGTAATATTTTATGGCCACACCGGCCCGCTCCCTTGTTCCAACTGCATCGTGCAATCATTTGGCAATGGAAAAGGAGTGTACCGTGACAAAGAAAATGATCAGTCAGATCTGACAGTGCTGATAACTGTGCGACCGAATCTCCCCCTCAACCCCACCGCATTTTGAATTTTTTCAGTCATCTGTTTAACTTACAGTGCACACATAGATATCATTCTAGAAACTGCTCAAATCACTGTCATTGAGTGTACCGCATAGAAGTTGAATCACTGTTATAAAAACTGAAGCTGAAATCAATTTTTGAATGATTACACATTACCTTCCTAATTCCGATTTGTGTTAAAGTTCCTGGGAGAAGACTGACTCCAAAATCCTCTGGAAGAGGAACTTCAGATGCATCGTGGATCTGCAGACGTATTCCAGCATTAATTGTTAAATCTGGGACATATGAGCTCTGATCGACGAAGAAGGATAAGCCCAGCATATTTGTGACACCAGATAAGTCTGTTGTTTCCGTCCGATTTACATTGAATACATAGCAATTCCCGTAATATGGATTAAAGATCCTCGTGAACATTCTGTAAAATGAAAGTAAAATTGAAAATTAATCGCTTTTGTTCGCTCTCTTTTTCCAGGTAACCGACGGCTTGATTTGACATCTATTTTCCTTTATAATTGGTATTTACATGTATTTCCGAATGTTTATCAGCAGTAGCAGATCGGGAAAAATATTCAAAATAAATTATGAATCTAAGAATAAAAAGAACAATTTTCTACGAGTATGTAGTTATATGTATAGGGAATATGCAACCACACGGTCGTAGAAAATTGTTTCTTTTTAATACTTAAATAAATGAATCCCGACCGATGGCAACAGAAGATCTTATGTAAATTATGAATATTTAGATAATTTCCATGTAGTTTTTGAAGTGTTCAATATCGGCTGCATTCTTTAGCCTCATTTATAAATACTAGAAGGCTGTTGAATGTGCTTGCTGCAAGTCCTTGGGCCAGTGGATAAACAGTTAATCCTGTAGCCATTGATTGTTCAAAAATATTCGAACACTCCCTTTGTTAGGCCGAAATGTAAATATATTCAAGTAAAAGAGAAAATGAGCAGGCACCCAATGTTTCGGTCGTCTTGACCTTTGTCAAGGGTTACACCATATGCGAAAATGCAAAATATTTTACACGCTTTTAAATATCAGAACAGAATACGGTATTAAGTTGAATGACCGCTCGTTGGCTCAATGTTGTTCGTGTTTACGGTTTAGAGTTGGTTTCATAAAATCAATGAAATTAGCTTCAGAAATTCTAGTTCTAACAGGGTTATTCCTGTTACTCCATCAGTTAATCCTGTGGAATCTGATGGGCCTGTGAATAAAAAACTCATTTTATAGACGATTAAAGATGAAAATTCATTCTCTTTGATTTGAAAATCAAATCTCAATAAGCAATAATGGCTTCGCTCGAATGTACTCACGAAGGAATGCAATACTTTCCACCATAAGAGCATTCAACTATGAGATCTTCGTAACTGTATCCCATTTGTATCTGCTTTTCTTCAGACCTGGCGAAAAATGAATCGATGAAGTTGTATTTTTTTTCGGTTTGTGGTGGAACATTTTTCCGATCAATGGATCCCCATCCGAAGTCAGATTCTGACTTGCCATCCATTTCGCCGAATTTCTTCCTCATATTTGACAGAGAGTTTTTCTCAGACTGAAATCAAAGCATAATGATGACAAGACTTGAAATTGCTTCAGCTGTCTGCTTATGAACGTGACACGTGGAAAAATTAAAAGATGCAGTTATTCATCTTAGATTCGTCGCCCTAATTTCATCTTCACTTGCAAGATGGGGATCCCCCTACCCCTCCCGTCAAGAGGTACACTGTTCATAGCGGATGGTAGATTTCATTTTATAGATTCATAATTGTCCATGTCATTACATACAAGACTGTAAAATCTATGTATGAAAATTGCGTTGGTGAAAAATGAAGATGGCAGAAACAAGACGCTAAATCATTTATTTGCCTCTTCAAGCTGACAACGGTTGGAATTGTTTTATTTTTCTCAAGATGAGCTTGTTTTTATAGGAACATAAGTTTTTTAAGTCACCAGTTTTAAACATTTGTCATCACAAAACAAATGAATCAAATTTAAATAGGATTATTTGTATGAATTAAGCATGTGCAAGTTATGTGTTTGATCATCACAGGCCTGCTCAACAATCAAAATATGGTTGAAGTCGGGCTCATTCGTCTGCCAATCGATTCATTCGCTTACTAGCACTCTGCCGTGAGTTGAGTCATAGGGATAAGTTTAATTATGAAATTTTGCGCTCTACCTCTCTCCAAAATGTTTGATTGCGAGACGCCCCTGATAATCGGGACACCCGTATTCATGTACAATGTGCATGCACGTTCGCAGGCTATGCATAACCTAGCCGGGTCGCAGTTGTGGTATCTCAATCAGAAGCCCATCCTTCGCCAGTCAATTTCATCGAAAATTTGTACATCTCATTCACTCATAGTATTAACGCCTGATCTTTAGCTATTAGTCATTAGTTTATATGAATGCATATTTTCAACTTGATAACGGGAAATTTTCAACACTTTTATTGATCCTCTATACGAGTACATCCACAACCACCAGAGAATCCACATGCTACGGAGTTTGAAATTACTTTGAAATATTGTCTAAATCAGTGGTTCCAAAAGTGCGGGAATTCCTCTCTAGGAGGAGAGGCTATATATTGGGGGGGGGGAGGGAGTATCAGCGATAAAAGGGAAAAAGGAATATCAAAAATCGAGTATGCCTATACAAGTGTGACAACAATCATTCTACAGGGTGAGTTTTAGTAACGCAATGTTTTAGTCAATCAGAAAATCAACATAATTAAAGATACATGCAATTTTCTGTATTCGGCATGTAGTATACACGTTAAGATTTATGTGTGAGTAGTTAAAATTGTTCGTATGTTTCGATAAAATATTTAAATTTCCTTTGTATTAAGTACTGAAATTCACGCTTATATTTTCGTGGTTTTCGCATGTTATCATTAAAAGAGTTTCAATTGATTCCCACATTCCAACCATTTGACATTTCACTTATTATACTAATAAATGAAATTAAATAAAGGGGCGATCTAAATGAATAACACATGCAATTCTCGAATTACAATGTCATGTTAAATTTCAATAAATGCCTACAACAAATGTTCAAAATCACCGCCATTATTCTTTTGCAAGCAAAGGAAATGACCAATGAGGGAATCATGAAACGACTGCAACGTTGAAGAAGAAATTGAACTTACCGCAGAATTGATCCTTTCTTTCAGATGACTGACATCTGTAATTGTGTCTTCATATACAGAATCTTTAATGGCACCCGACAAGAAAAAATCACATGGGCTGATATCTGGTGAACGTGGTCGTCATTTGTTATCAAAATGAAGGCTGATCAGTCTGTTGTGGAACTGCCCCTGTAAAGTTTTGCGAGGGTTTAAGGCAGTATGTGGAATAGCACCATCTTGTTGAAAGACGGTGTTACTAATTTTTTTTCAGTTAACTTAAATCTTTTTCAGATGTGGAACAACATGATTCAAAATCACATTGCAGTAATTTATTTGGTTTACATTTTCTTCGAAGAGGAAGATTGGGAGAAGGAATTTAGCCGCAAAACCTGTCCAAACTGTTACTTTTGGTGAATTCAGCGGCAAATGAATTGAATTGGATTGGTGGGCGGTGACGATCCCCAAACAATGCTGTTGAGCATATCTACATGACCATATAAATGAAACACGCATTCATCGGTCCAGAGAACATTTCGTGAAAATTCTTCATCCTCATCAACTTTCAGTAGAAACCAATCTGCAAATTCCTTTCGAGCAACCTCGTCACGTGTATACAATTGATGTACAGTTCGTAATTTGTATGGATACAGTTGAAGACAATGTCGTAAGATCCCGTGAACTGACGTCTGCGATATTCCCATAGTTTCAGCAATTTGACGTGTTGAAGATAATTGCAGCTTTGAAGCATATTTTGTTGAGTTAAGAACATCTTTAACTTCTTTCACCATATCGCCGTCATAAGAAGGGCGGCCGGTTCTTGGTAGATCGAAGACTGACCCAGTTGTCTTAAATCTATCAACAGTTCGTATCACGGTTGACTCATTGAATGGCTTATTGTGTAACTTTTTAAATGTTTGGAACTTGCGTACCACTTCTTTTGGACTTCTGTTGTTTTCGTAATATAACTGAATTATAAGGATTCCATCTTCCGTCGACAAGCGTGACATTTCATCAATTTAACAGAATATCAATGCAGTATCATAAATCCCAATGCATATAGAGCAATGTGACGGCAAATTTCATCAGCAATGTTGGGATGGGTCGATTTACTGATCATGTCAAACATTGCGCTACTAAAAACTCACCCTGTATATTACCGGCGGCGATCATGTTTTTCACGGCAGTATCGCAATGCTTGAAGATTAATTGCTCGAGAACGTTACTAAAAAGTTTGTGAACCACTGGTTTAAATGCTTAAACTAATCAATCGACAAATCACCCAAAAGTATCAAATAGTAGGTAAATGATAAGGAGTACAAACATGCAACTCGCGCAATGAAGTGATCAAAAGTAGCACTCACGGACTTGGAGTCGAGATGTGGCATATTCTTGGCGAACATATTATATTTCACGGGATTGATGTTGCAGAAGGTGATAGCCGGCATATTTGTTGGTGTGTTCATCTTCACTTCTTGATTTGCATGCGTTGGATAGCTGTAGAACTTTTTAACCAAATCTACGACTTGATACACCATAAATCCTGAAAAATTATTTAATTATCACTTAATTTCTGGTGGCGATGACCAGTAATAGGCATTTATTTATTTTGTTCAAAATCAAAATTTCAATAAATAAGAACATGATCCTTCCATTTAACTGAATGGTCGAAGGATCCCACTGAATAACAATTTCCTTTATTTATTTTCACACGAGATCCTTCGACTGCGCGCGACCACCATTAAATAGTGAAGCAAATCATGCGGATTGAGTGGGTATCTCAACATCTCTGGATACCTAGAAGGAGCTTACATCTATTGATAATCAATCAGCTGCGGAAGTACTAAATACATAGAAATAGGTCCCACTCATGAAGAATTTTCATTGTGATCAGGTAGTTCGTCTTACGATTCATACAAAGAGAAAGCTTGTCAAAGAAGCATGTAAAGTGTTTCATCAAAATGCAACAGCTGATATTTCACAGCCACACAACCGCTTCCTCTGGAACACGACAGTGAGTAGAACTTGATGATCGCCAGACGTAGTGCATCAAGACCATGGAGATGAAAGACACTCTAGACGTAACAGAAACAGATAAAAGAGGCAAAATTAGAAAGATATAATGAAAACACGTAAGCAACAACTTGTCCTATTATGTTTCGTGTATTATATCTCTATGGCCTTAATGCGCTGTCGTCTGGAGATTGACAAGTTCTACTCACAGCATAGAAATAGATTGTTTATCTGAAGTTGACTAGAACGGAAATTGACTATATATTCCCTATGCGTCTACTCAAAAATATGAAGTTTTGTAGGCTCCCGCAGCGAAAAATTGTCCCCATCATCTGACATGGTGTCCACAAGAAGCAGGGTTGAATAGCAAAAACCAGTGGCAAAAACCGGTAAAAACCCGTCGTGGTAAAAGCTACAAGAATGGGATAAACTGGGAAAAACTGCTACCTGTGATTTTATGAAAACAACAATAATATTTAAACGGTGGATTTGAAGAACAGGTGCAATCTCAAGATTTAAGTCAAGGTTGCTACTGGGGTCTGCTTGAGTGTCAAAACCAAGCGTAAACCTAAAAGACGAAGTAAAACTTCTGCTGTATGTCTGTGTAAGTCGAATATTTTCTCTCTCGGTCTCGTGCTATTTCGACACTGTTTCACACTTTCCATTGAGCATCTAATCTACTACTGTATTGCAACTGTCACCCAGTCACAGCGATAATCTGTGGCCTGTGATTGTCTCGAGGAGAGCCGGTCAGTCACAGATTCTCAGAAAAGGGGGAATGAGCTATAATGAATGTGGGAATGTATATGTCTATCATCAATAGGGAATGAGGGAATAGCTATGTGACTGATGATCATCAAGTTCATGGTTCATTGTTCCGCAAGCAACGCCTTTATGTCTCATGGTCTACTATTGTTATTGTCTATCGATCGACTACACTAAAGGGATGCTGCTGACTTGCTTGACGGCTAGCGGATGTAACTCTATAAAAATTAGTTGTCCAGGTACTAATGTCCACGGCAATAGTTAGCCTATGGATGCTGTCATTATTTGTCATTGACATTGTAGATCTAATCATGGAAAGAAAACATAATTGACAGGTTTTTGCGGCAATATCTAACATATAGGCTCTGCTTGTCATGTACTACAGTGCACTGCATGGCCTATATTGTACATTTTTACTGTGAGGCTTAACTAACCATACATTAGTGGCCTATATAACTTATTAAACAAGCATATAAAATAACTACCAGTGCGGGTAAGCTTACAGTAAGCTGTTGTACCGCAGACCAGACCTAATTAAACTATATCCTAGGCGTAATAGTTAAACCACACATTGTTTGAGCCTACACACGCAGGCCTACCTAAATAGGCACGGGTTTCGATTGATCAGTTAACTAAATACAACAAAAGAGAACTAATAAGAGGCCAATTGCCAGACATACCCAAAATATCTAGGCTATCTACCTACGTGTACATATACACTGTAGTGGTACAAGCTTCGGCATTATTGTAGATAATGGCTATGCTTAATAATAAGCCCCAACACACAGCACTATTCATAAGCTTATCACGAATCAATCAATAAGTAAGTCGTAGCCTAAAGGCCTAAGCTTACTATCGGGAAGGTATCCTAGACTTAGAAAATGCAACATCATGACGTTTGCCTTTTGCTGTAACCTGCGATTTATCCTATATTTTAATTTGATTAATTTCGTTAGGCCTGACGAAGTGGACCAAAAATCCATTTCGCTTGGCTTGATGGGGTGATGCAGAACCTAAGCCTGACTAGCAAGCCAATCCATAAGCTACCCGGTTACAGACAGAGAATGACCTAAACACGTGGCCTAAACACAATACCAGTTCATGACCCGGCTACTATACAGCCAAGTTAAGGCGTAGGGGCCTATGGCAGCTAAAATTTTGCTCATGTTTGGCTTTGGTGTGGAATGAAATTCTCATTCGCTTGATTCACTCCACTCGTTATGAAGACCATAATGTAAGATAAAACACATTTAGGCATATAGCATCTAGTAATTGATGCTTAATAATTAATAAATTATCAATAAATTGATAAATAATTAATAAGTAATAACAAGTAATGAGTAATAAACCATTTTCAAAAGCCGATTTCTTAAGTACTCGGATAACACTCTGAACCGCATTGAAAACATTGCTTATTTCTAAAAAAATCTCTTGAAATCTTAAATTAAGTGTAAACATAGATATCTTATGCAACTATAAGCATTGAATTTGATAAAGACATTTCATTATTCATATCATAGGAATCGGACAAGGTATGGTATCCACCCTGTATCACTTTTCAAAAAGTATTTCTCTGTTCATCATAAATGATTCGAATCTGACTAACTTAATTCTGACAAACACTTATTCTAAAATTATTCCGTCCATTTCCGCGTTGGAGGGTGATGCTGAGACGTTGCATCGCAGACCTCAGGATATTGGAAGCAGACCAAGGATGCTTGGGTTTCGCATGCTTCTTCGCTCCAGCCGACAGGGGTATAAAGGTAACATAAAGTAGATATTAACTATCCTAAAATCGAAAATGAATGGGAAATACGATGAATAAAGGCCAATTAACGAAATTTTTGCATGGTCTCACCAGATTCAATGAACGCTTTATGAAAAATTCAAAAGTCGCTAATATTTGCCTCAACGTTGACCCCATACCCTCAAAAATTTGCTACCAACAGATAATGGAAGTCAACGCAATCGCAATACTGCCCCTCTCAACGTCGCACGATGCCCAGAGCATCCCTAAGTTGAGTTTGAAAAGAGTTTGAAAAAAGTATTCCTTAAAATAATTCAAGCATGAAAGGCTTTAACATGAAAGTCATGACATTTTTTTTGAATCGACAAAAAATCACTTCCGTGGACATAAGCGAGAATGCGACAATTTGGAGCCAACCGATATGCAGATTTTGACCTTGAGATGAAATAGTTTTGACCCTGTCTGCTTCTTCAAATAATACCTGCAGGGCTTGAGAGGTCAGGATAATTTGAAGTGATTATTCGTCTTTCGTCTGGTACATGATAGCTTCAAGTAAATATCTTACGATTAATTGACGGATTTATAAATCAATTGAGAAACATAGTCAATACCCTTGAGTATATACTCATATCTGCATGTAATTCTATAAATACAATACTTACCAAAACCTCCCATGAGTAACAAAGTCCAAAAAATTCTTCTGGTCATACTTTTGCTGTTGGCTATATTTGGAAATCCGTGCATTCCAGTACCAGACATGAAGGTCATAAACAACCCTGTATGTTTGACATCTTCAATGGGAATATCACCAAGTGATATAGTACTTTTGGATAAATTTGTCATGGTATACCCTTTATTCTTCATGTTGATATACAAATATCAATTTCAGTTGATATGAACAAAACACTCGAAGTCAGTAAAACAATATCTCACTGCAACTGTTTTCAAGTCTTTTGGACAATGTAAGTGATGGGAATGCCAATTCATTGAAAGGCAAATCAAACGGATCCTTCCTATGGATTGCCATGGAAATAAATTGCAACCTACCCTACTTAATATGGCAACATTTTGATTGCAAAACCGGAAGTTCATCCAATTTGGATTATCCGCTCATCAATCGATAACGGTTGAGTGCGGCAAACAATTTAAGAGCTTTATTCATTTCATAACTTAAGTAGGCCCTATTTAATTATTTTTCATCGAATAATCATGCGTGATCAAAAGCTGACTTATTTCGCTGCTCTTGTTTGTAAACTCAGCTTCAGTGTAGAAGATATAATTTCTTGGATTATGTAATTACTCACATCAAAACAGAGTATATTTTTATCTTTCTATTATTCATGTTTCGCATGACAAAATAATCTCTAAGAAATGCTCATTTATTATCGACACCTGAATTATGATGATGGTTTAGCGTCACTCATCCCTCATACTGGGGGCTTGGACGACGCTGCACTCGGTGACATGCCACGCTCAATCACGCGTAATTCACGCGTGAACCACGCGTAATTACACATGACCCTAAACATCCGTGGCTATGCGGGACATTGCTGCAACATCTGTTATATAAGTTAGTATAGTTGGCAGTCCTGTTATATAAACTTTGCGTCTCATGTGTCTGCATGTATCAGAGGCTAAACAATGTGATAGGACCTCAATTTCATGCTCAGGGAAGACAGAACATGCTTAACGGTTCATCCGTGGTTCAAGCGGCAACGCAGACAACCGCCGACGACGTGTAAACTATAAACGCGTATTCATAAACATTCCCCATGTTTTAACAGCATCAGATCAAGTGATTTCTGACTCTTAGTGCAGCGCCCATGTACGCGGGTAGAAGAATAGAATGTCTTTAGCCACGGATGTTTGGGATGCTCCATAATTACGCGTGAATTACGCTTGGCATGTCACCTAGTGTGACGTAGCCAGACTATAGTCTGAAGTTTCGTGATCTCTTAGTCCGGATGCCTTCCCGACAACTTCCAATGACAATTTTGGAACTCGACCTGCAGACCAAGGGATCGCTAAGCCAAGCACTTAACCACCGTGCTATGGAGACAACCTGAATGCTCACACAACGCGCATGCCTAGCAAAATGTTGGGATGATGCAATTTTCAAGACTTCTATTATTCTGTGCAACGAAAATAATGACAAGTCTTAAAAGAGCGGTGAATAACTGCGGGATTGAATGTCCCTCAGAAACTCTGAAAAGCAAAATCAACATTTGTTTTTGTACCGACACATGTCTCTTCAGAGGTTAGGCCTATCAAAAATTTATTGAATTCCAGCTAATTGACATCATTAATTGATTACTCAGCAATTCCAATTTCAATTAATTGACAGCATCAATTTCCTATGTCAATAAATTGATTGACTCAAATTCCTATTACAAAAAACTGTTTGTTCACAAAGAAAGTTCTTTCTAATGTGATTGTCCAGAATTTAAGTCTGCATTATATTCACATCATTCACGTGCGTGCCTCCTAGAACGACTGTCTCGCGCGGTAGCGTCATAAGGCTATGTGCTTATTGCATATTTTGTCTGCATGAACCAACGATATATTTAAGAAAACAAAATGGACAATGTTTCGCGGATACTGTATCAAAAATATTTACCACTCGACGTTTCGCTTTACAGCTTGATCATGACTGAAGTTGTGACAGAGATTTTAAAGAATGGAAGCGATGCACACTTGAGTGGACGTGGATATGACGCGCTCATGACGCCGTAAAATTTAAGTATAGAAATAAAAGGCTGCTACTACTGTTGACAAAATAAGTAATAAGAAGATAAGGAAAGAAGTTAAATAGAAGTAAACTGCATTCAATTGGCTTTCAACAAATTGACAGTTTCTTACCGACACAACCATTCATTAAAGGAGATTTAATTTCCGATATGCGTATTGCCTCTGAATATATATTTTCCTACCAATTTTTCTCATTGCAATGTAGTAGCTTCGATGTGATATGATTTTTCACCACGCTCTCGGGATGATTGTCATTGAAATGTGTGAAAACAGCAAATGATTGTCGCTTAAAATGTTCTTGTAGTCGAGATCGTACTGTTCTATACCTTTTCAACATTAAATTGAGAATAGTCCAGATTGAATTGAGAACAGCCAAAATTGAAATGGGAATAGTCCAGATTGAAATGAGAATTGTCAATATCAAAATGGGAATTGGCATCATCTTTCTCAAAAAAAAGAAATTAAGATAGTGAGTTTCATAAACGTACTTATGATAAAAGCTATGAACTGCAGTCATTATCAACATCCAGATATCCTCCTCTACCGTCTTGATCTGTCTTGTGTATGATTTTAACAAGGATAAACTGTCAAAAGTCGGGAAAAAATCATTTAAAAAAATTCTCATTATAATTTTGACTATTCTTATTTTGATATTGACTATTCTCATTTTAAAATTGACAATTCCCATTTTGATATTGACAATTCTCATTTCAATTTTCACTATTCTCATTTCAATCTGGACTATTCCCATTTCAATTTTGGCTGTTCTCAATTCAATTTCTAGTTTGATTGACCAAATTTTCATTAACTATAGAAATATTGTTGGAAATAAAGTGTTCTCCGGCAATGTCGACTTAAATATCACTGACCATAGACTCCAATATGTTTTTATACATGTAAATAGGTTGAAAGCGAACTTGCATGAAAACAAAAGGCCCTTAATAAGGATATATAATGAGTCCAACCAACTGAAATTCATTGAGATACTAAATTCTTGCATTTTTCTTGATAACCGACACGCTGACATAAGTTCTCTAAACTTATATGAAGATTTCCAAAAGCAAATTCATGAAGCTTTTGAGGAAGCTTTCCCGTTAATACGCTTATCGAAGAAGAAAGCAAACAGTAAGACCTGGTTTGACAGTGCCTGCACAAAAGCACTACATAAGAAGCAAAAATTGTACAAAGTGTACAAGGCCAGTCAAAACTGCTCCGATAAAGAACGGTATCATAAACACAATGAGTATTATAAAGCACTTATTCAACAGAAAAAAGATGAGTATAACAGAAATATAATTGAGAACTGCAAAAGTGACTCCAGAGCTTCCTGGAAATTTATTAATAAACTATTAGGAAAGTCGTCAGACAGACCAATGATTCGAATACTAAATAACGACGAAATGATAACCAACACGACTAGAATTTGTAACTCTTTTAATTCCCATTTTAACGAAGTTGGGAAACTGTATGGAACTCAACCTAGCAAAAGAAACGATTTCGCAGAATATTTGGGAAAGGGCATAGACAAGTCCTTTTTCTTTAGAGAAATAGAGTCAAAAGAAATAAAAGACATACTAATTAAAATGAATGATAAAAAAGCTACAAATGACAAAATACCATTGAAAATCTTTAAACTATGTCCGGACCATGTGATCGATAGACTTACTTACATTTTAGACAAAATAGTACGTGATGGTAACATGCCAACTACTTTAAAAACCTCCAAAATTATACCAGTCTATAAAAAAGGATCAAGATTGGACATAAACAATTACAGACCAATCTCTTTACTTAGCTACGTAGACAAGATTCTCGAAAAGGTTATACACTCCAGATTATACAGTTATTTAGATAAAATAGAGTTTCTCAGTCCAAATCAATTCGGTTTCAGAGAACATCACTCAACAGAGCTATCACTACTTTCCGTCATGAATAGAATATATACAGCAGTAGAAGCTAAAGAATTCATGATGTTATTATCAGTAGATTTTCGGAAGGCCTTTGAAATAATAAGACATGACATACTAATAGAGAAGTTAGAGCATATAGGAATAAGGGGATTTACCTTAGACTGGTTCAAGTCGTATTTAAACAGCAGAAGTCATCAGACTGTAGTAAATGGTGTCCTCTCTGAAGCATTATATACCAAAACAGGAGTACCTGAAGGATCAACTTTAGGCCCTCTTCTATTTCTTATCTACATTAATGATATGCATAACATTTTCCCCAAAGACGAATTGAATATATTTGCTGATGACACCACTCTTATACTTAAGAGCAGAAGCCTAGAAAGTCTCTTTTCCACGGCAAAAAGCAGATTAGACTCACTGGAAAAATTCAGTAAGGCAAATGGCATCCGTCTTAATGATAGCAAGACGGAATATATGATAATTCATCCCCATCGCTCTAAAGAAATAGACCAGGATTTGTACCAAAACCAAACTAAGATTAATAGAGTAAATTGCTTAAAACTATTGGGTGTACTTATAGACATGAATTTGAGTTTCACTTCACATGCAAATACGATACTTAATACCAAATTAAGAAAATTCTTACCTATATTTTACAACTTAAGACGATGCCTTCACTAGAATGTCTATTAAAGATATATTTTGCCAATATACATTGTATATTAAACTATTGCATTCTTATCTTTCACCAAGAAAAACGAAGTAACATAATTAAACTAGAAAAACTTCAAAGGAGATTACTTAAAGTTATATTTAGAGTTAAGGCCAATGAAGTAGATTCGCACATGACGAAACATAGAACATTAACGGTCAGCGATATGTATCGCTACAAAATGCTGAGTCTCTGCTATAAGATGATTTATAAGGTCGATGATTTACCGCATTTTCTTGGAAACATCCACAAACCCCAGAGTGGCAGCTCATTAAGAAATAAAGTTAACCTCCGGATACCATTTCATAGGACTAAGGATATGAAATGGAAAATTTTCTGGAAATTTTTCCGGTAATTTTTCCGGAAAAATTACCGGAAAAATATAACATTTTTCCGGAAAAATATAATATTTTTCCACTTGTAATTTTTCCGTTCAATTTCTGTATTTTGATGAATCACTTCATTAGTAATTTGAAAAAGATAGAATAACAACATTGCGGTTTGTATCATACGACTGCATATGACAGCCATAGCTTCAAAGGAAGAGAAATATTTGCTATCATAATAGAGAGCATAATAATGTGTTTATCTGCGAAGTTTAACTAAACGTTTTTGCTTTACTTTCTTTAATAGTAGCCCTAAATTTTGTAAAATGTTGTAATGGTACATTAAATATTTCAACTTTCATTATCATGAATCATTCTTATTAATTATAAGATTTATAACCGTATAAAAGCGTGAGCGTCACGCCGTGTAGCCTACTATTTCATTAATGTTGTAGCCTACTATGAATCCTCAATGTTGTACTTCTCGAGAATGTCATCTGAAAATATAAACTCTCAGAACAAGCCCTAAACCTAAATATTGAATGAGAGCGTGCTGCATTATCAGGGTCGACTGTAGTGAATGAAATAGGCCTAAATACATGTTTAATAATAATTGCTTACTATATTTATTGTTTTACACTGATAGCTGTTTCGTGTATTTGAAACATATAGCTCTAACAGCTATAACTTTCGAACTATTGAAGCGATTGACTTCGTTGGATATGATGGAATATTTTTCGTTGACAGGAAATTTTTTTTATTTTTCCATATTTTTCCAATTTTTCCGGTAATTTTTCCGGAAAAATTACCGGAAAAATATAACTTATATTTTTCCGGTAATTTTTATATCTATACATAGGACAAGCTTAGGGCAACGTAGTATTGACTTTGCCTCAGCGATTGAATGGAATTTACTTCCTCGTAGCATTAAAGAAATAAGAGAATATGATAAGTTCCAAAAAAAGCTTAAACAAATACTAGTCAGCAAATACTAACAGAAACGAAAATTGCAATATCTGAGGTAACTAAGAGAGATGATAGCGTGCGAATGGAAAATATCAAATGCTATTCCAACCCTGATATTGTATCCCGGACATTGGCATATAATAGCCCAAGTATGTGATTTGTAAGTGTGTATGTGGACTTTCATGTATGTATCTTGTATGACGATCACTGACCTGTTGTTTGGCTGTACATACCTTGTGTGAGAGTATCTAGGATATATGTTTAAATGTATAATGTAAATGATTTTGATGTGTGAGTAATTTTAATCTGAACTTTTGTTAGCGGGGCTAGGTTCCTACTGTCCCACAGTGCTCTGGCCCCGCCCACCTCTACATTTATCTGTATTTGTATTATATTTAGTATTTTGTAAAAGTAATAAATGTATATATCTGTATTCATCTACGAGTATATGTAAATGTAACGATCCTTGTACAGATTTTGTATGGTGGAAAATATATTTCTATTTCTATTCTATTCTATT
>CAJQUW010003001.1:0-45179 GCA_907163375.1 Prostheceraeus crozeri
GCGTGTTTTTATCAAGGAACATACTGCGAACTGAAATCACAAATATCAATGAAGAAATCATTCGTACCAAAAAATCAATTACTACCAGACTTCAATGCTTAGAGATTATAATGCAAAATAACGCACTCATGACAAGAATTCATTCCTTCATCACAGAAGGATGTCGACAGAACACAATCAAAGTTAAAGACAGATTATGTAATCGAATGATACGACTTAAGGAATTATACAACCGCAGCCACATGTATTCTGACAACTCGAGAAATAATGAAAATCTATATGACCCACGAAATGTTTTAGTGACTGACCTCTCCGAATCTCTATCCAATGAAGAATTAACATTGCTACAGAAAGGTCCAAAATTCAACTTAGCCAATCCTTTCAATGAAAACTCAAAAACTGACTTTCATGTAAATTTCAGCCGCTTTGCTCACCAACTACGTTGGAGTGTCGAATTTGAGAATAGAAGTGAAAATAAAAACACTAATCAACCGCAAAAATATCCCTGGCATTCATATCTCAGCATGTCACCTCATAACAATCGTGTCGAAGCCGCACTTCATCAGCTTTACTATGAATTGAAGAAAATTGTTGACGGCACAAAATTACAACCCAAATATTCAAATCTCTCTTCATCTGAAAAGCAAGTTCTGGAAAATTTAAGAAACAAAAATCTTACATTTCTGCCTTCAGATAAAGGTTCTGAATTCTGAATTATCAATAAATATATTTACAAAGAAGCTGGTGTCAGACACTTAACAGATCTTTCTACCCACAAGCAAATTCCACATTTAACCACTTCAACAATTGAACAAAAACTAAACCTAGTTTGGAGAAACATCGCCAAAGATAGGCACTTTTCGACTTTTATCACTAAAAGTTATATAGCACATAACTCAACAATGTCTCAATTTTACCATTTGATAAAAACACACAAAGAAAGTGACCAATTGAAAATCCGACCCATTGTCTCAAACATAAAAGGACAAACCGAGAAATTATCATGGTTATTGACAAACTTTCTATCGCCTATGCTCAAAAATATTCCATCACACCTACTTGAATCAAGTCTTCAGCTAATCAATTCGATAGCTAATCAATTCAATATGACTACAAGTGAGCAACTTTATCCCTGCAGTTATGACATCGCATCAATGTATACTTCGATTCCAATTGATGACGCTATATCGGCCGTAATTGCCAAGCTTGAAGACAATAATATTCTCTATATCAAGGGTTTATCGTTGAACAACATACAAGACCTTATGAATATAATTCTTCATAATACATTTTTTCACTATCAAGGTACCATTTACCAACAAATCAAAAGGCCTACCGATGGGTAACTCCCATTCTGGATTATTGGCTTCAATTTTCATCAAAAATATCAACCATCTGCCCTTATTCAAGCGATACGTAGATAATTGTTTTGCCTTAGCAAACAATGAACAATTAATGGCTCTGTATCTTTTACAATCTCTAAATGCTCAACATCCAGACATAAAATTTGAAATTGACCATCCTAATAATGATAATAAAACTCTGAGTCTTCTCGACTTCACAATCACTATAAATTCATCTAATGATTTTCAGTTTGAATTCTATAAGAAAGCTGCAAAGAAGAACATTTTTGTACATTCTAAATCACATACATGTATACCAACAAAGACGAAAATGAACTTCATCCTGAATGAGAAGAAGAGAATCACTGAACGATGCTCAGACAGTTTTACTCTCAAAAAGCATTAATTTGATTTAATATTACGCATTAACGGATATAACGAACAAGTCATAAGATCTTCGAACATGAAACTCCAACGACGAAAGAAAACGAGAAAACAAAGCAATCAATGTGTCAATAAGGATGTTTTGCATTTCCTTTTTCATACATTACGGACAATACTGATTCTCGAATAAAACACATTTCCCATAAACACAAACTCAACGTTCGATTAACTAGACGCAACAAAACTCTTCGTCAACTACTAAAAAAGAATGAAGCAAATATGAAGCCATGTTCGTTTAGAAACTGTGCAATGATCAACAAACAATTATGTAATCGAAAAAATGTTGTATATAAAATAAGCTGCAAGAAATGTAACCAATTTTATATAGGCAGTACTATAAGACCACTTCATGTCCGCTTTAAAGAGCACCTCTCAACCCCAACTTCATCTATTTTCAAGCATGTTCGAAATTGTCAAGTGGAACACACCAACATTGCTATCGACGTTCTAGCCCACGACAATGACAACACTAATTTGCGACTACGTGAGGCATTCTTCATACATACATGTAGATTTAATCCTTCCATTAATAATAGAACTGAACTTGACAGTTATCGTGAATTTCTCTTTTACTAACCACCTTTTCTAGCCTGCTCTGCTAAGATACTTCATCATTCATCATCTTTCATGTCAGGTCAATTCTCCTTTTGCTACTAGTATACTGGCAATGATATGTAATCCAGTGCAACCTGTTCATTTCTACATTACATTGTATTATACCATATGTCCTCATTGAAAATATCATTTTCAAACTAATCATTCAAACTCCTACTAACATCAATAGATTCGTTTGTACCTGAAGATGATTGCCGGATAGCAGTCGAAAAATTTTGTACAAACATTTAAAACTAATTATAGTAACATCATAAAATACTCCTGACTCTTTCCAACTATAAACCTAAACTCTTGAGTTAGGTTTTGGTCGTTTGTTCTGCAGTTAGTCTGCAACGAAATGTTGCGTGTATAAGGATGAGGCTCTCATTGACTGACCACGATTGTGACCAATATCAGGAATATGTCTGTAATACAGGAATAGGTATGTTTTCCAAAATGTAGTGAAAGTAATTTCATTTGCAAAAATGCACAAGTAACACACTTGAGGATGAGAGTTAACGACCTAATTGATGTGCCCCGATTTCCATTATAAGTACATATGGATAAGAGTCCATAAATCTTGCCGTGATTTATCTATTAATTCACAGACATCGCATAGAGTATTCGAGAATTCAACTATTACGTAAATGCTACTTATCAAGTTTATAAGTGCATGTGAATGCACTAGTATGCACCGGGTAGTCAATTTTGTGAATGCTTCTAGCCATTTGATCTTTGTGTGTGCATGATTTCTTCCATGCACAAAACATCTGATGCATTATTTGCGCTCCAAGCAGTTGGCAGTTGGCTAAAGATAGGTAAATGCTCTGAAAATTGAATGGTCATAACTTGTCAAACTTCTTGACTGTTTTAGACGGTGTCTGTATGACGTGTCATGATGCCATTTCTCGCTCATTCAGCGTTTCTTAGGTGGGACTGTGCTTTGCCATTAATCAGCCAAACAAGCATAGAAGCAAGCGTAGAAGGACTAGTGGCTGTGGACTTAGGCGTTTCCTCACTTTCCATGTCACTTAATTTGTAAAACAGATTTCATTGATTATTTGGGCCTATCCTGATCACTATGCATACGGATTCTATTCGTCAAGTAGGCTACAAGTGCAAGAAATTGCCAATACTTAGGACATGTTACTGACTCATAAGGAATGACATGCTGTTGTTTTAATGTAATTGTTTGGTTCAGTAATTCATGATTTTTCATTCAAGTATTTTCTAACGACATATTCTTTCAGAGTAGAAGACGGCACTGGATTAGCAGTTATCGTACATGCGCTATCTGCAATGCTTACGAAACATCTTCCATCCCCGAATTTTTGTTGAAAAGAGTGATAATTCTCCGAAGCGGTACATCTGTGTTCTCCTTCAGTACATCATATTTGAGGCTATGACCATCGTTGAATTGATTCATTTGCGCTATCATAGATTCTACTATAAAACCTCATAATTAATCAAAGTCTCATTTAAGACTCTGATTAAGTAATTCACTCGTGTCAGTTTCATTTTGTCAATGTGATTTATTTCAGTTGTGGACGACTCTACCAGAAAACATTTTTTCAAAAATCATGCCTGTGTAGATGGCATTGAATTTATGTCTTCAATATGTTGTACAGTAGTTGATATATTGGATGGTGTGTAACCATTGAATGTTTTGTTTCCAACAAATGGATCTATATTTGCTTTAGTACTTTGTTTTGGCTGCTGTTTCAACGAAAAGGCGGTCAGAGGATAACTAATTCTGAAAATGAAGTTAATTGTAAGCGCTACATGAAACCGCTGTAACATTCAAGGATTTTACAATGGATCCATCTTGCCTCTTTGCCACGATGTCAAATGAGTGATAATCTTAGTTAGTTATGGACTGTGGTCAATTATTCACTCATCGGTAGTGCAATGACGACATCTTTCCCCACTCACTTTGGTGATGTCTAATCATCATCATGATTTTTGCGTAACTAGAAAGAACCTAACTTGTTGCAGCTTCATTCAAAATATGGTTGGTCCATAGCACATTAGCCCTCGACCGACTGGAGGGGGGAGTTTTTCGCACGCCCTCGCGAGTGTTTTGAATGTCTTTTTAGCCAAGCAAACTATGGCCACCAGATTTCTAACAGTTCACTTTCTACGTATTATGCAACTGTTGACAGAAGGATAATAAATTTGGCACAATACTTTAGGCGTGAGAGCTATTTTAAAATTTGAATGTTTGGAATATTTTGGCTGATTTCGGTGCATATTCAATTCTAATGTATATTGCGGCGTCAATTCTTGATGAAATAAGTTGAGATTATAGCCTATAAGGAATTCTTCCTATTGATTCATAGATATTCACAAACGTAAAGTCTTTGAATCTGTTTATTATATATGCATGTTTGAAATTTGAAATTCAATTTTCGGATATGATTTTTTATTATTTTTGTACTTTTTAGTTCTGTATCTGATCAGCAATGATTGAAACTTTTCATAATCATGTTGCCTGAGTGTCTCGGTAAAGTTTTTTCCTCACCTGCAGAAACTAAACACTAAAATGTGCCATTTTTGTGGTATTTGAGCTGACCTTACAGTTTGAATTATTTGAAATTTGACCCCTGCATCTAATACAATGATGTAATCTCATAGCGATTAATAATCATTCTCTTATTAACGACCCCAACCAGACTTTTCGATTAGTGTATGGTTTATTAATTTTTGTCACTTTCCATTTCAAATAGTCATCTAATAGAAACTTGTTTAAAAAAATTGCGGTTTATGACTTTTGACCTTCACCTCAGCCCATGGATGGCCTTAACAATAGAAGGACCAAGAAATTTTACTACCTAGAAGTACCAAGGCGGTCAAAATTGACGGGCATATCTTAAGTAGTTAATTTAACTATTTAATTTTAAAACGCATGCATGCGAAGAAATTACTGAAACGTGTTCACGAAATCTCTGACAAAAATGTTCCACATTCAATCGAAAGTCATCTCCATTAGCAGTTAAGACGTCTAACAAGAGTAAGTTTAAAATTTGGATTTGCGAAGCGGCCGCATGTTGGCTTACTACAGGATGTGCAGTAAGTCAGTGTCGCATTTTGACAAGAGGATGTATGATATTTTCGACGTTTCCTTTGTTCGACGTTCACAGTTATTGCGATGTGGGATATTAGCCGAAGAAGTATCTATTTTTCTCAAATGTTCAATATGTTCTAGGAGAAAGCATCGGCGCGTTATTGCTTTCTTCGACACATGAGTGAATAGTACTCTTGCGTTGATGACCGCAATGTCCATGATATTTGACCACCCAGCCAACGGCCATCTCCTTGATGCTGAGCGCGTTGTGTAAGGACGCAGCATTTGATCCAAAGAATCGATACCAACTTTATTCTTATTATACTGTAAAACCATTTCAGGCTTTCGTTTTCCTTCATGTTGAGTATCCGGTTTTGAGTGCAGCGTAGAGAGCAGACAGACGGTTTTCCTCTCTTTTGTTTGGTAGTTCACAAAATATGCGTTTTCGTGTCGAAAGAAAGAACTGCTGTGTGTTTCAGCCTTCAAGACGGAAGATTGAATGGAGGTTCGGCAACCAGGAGAAGCAGTAAGAAGAAGTAGTAAAAATATTGTGGGCCGCAGAATTCGGTATTTCTGTAAGCAGGGACATCTATAATTAATACAGGGTGTTTATAAAGTCCCTACCCGATTTCATTTCATTTTTACCACGAAACCGAATATCGAATAGCTAAGTTTGCTAGTCACGTATTATGATGGAGACCTAAAGTTTTATGGACAACAGTAATTATTGAACATTTCCAGCCGTATGCACCAACATTCGTTAAACGACCACTTAATCAATGACTTGCTAAACAGCAAGAAAGTCAACGATTAGAAAGGTAAGCACCAATTTTGATGAATGAAATTAGTCACTGACTAGCTAATCAATGACTTTCGAAGGATTTGTTCTTTACAAAGGTCATCTGGAAGAAAGTGTTTAGCACAGACTTTCATCTTGACGTGTTGTCAAATTTAAGTTCCCATGAACACAACTTGGTAGCGTCGAGGAATGTATGACTTCGAATGAAGACAGTGGAATTCTCAGGTTATCACTCCTTCGGCATTGAGTGAGTCATTCACTCGATGCAGACGAAGCTAGTCGCATCAATAGAGTAAATAACTGCACCGTGATCATTGTTTTTTCTCACACAATGCAAATCCACCTTTCAATCCTGCATCAAGAAAGCGATCTGTCACTCTACATCGGCCTGCGCTCATAAGCGACCGTTTCACTCATTCATTAGCTTTCGCTTCCGCCCTTAGCCAGTTATCTTCATAAATTAGCTTCTTGCATCATGAGGGTGTCTGAGGAGAAAACAAAAATGAAAAAGAGAAGGGCTAAAAATTTCACTAGTATCGAACAGTCAGCATTGATTGAATTGCTAAATCCGCGGAGAATGAACATAATAGAAAACATAAGTACTCATGCTCCAATGGTGCCTGGGAATCCAAGTAAATTATAAAAATTGCAACGTTCGACGTTTTGCTCGGAAGAGTTTGGGAACGTTATATATGTATCTCCTTTCTCAGCTATGATAGCGGCTACTCGATGCACTATGCGACACACTGTAGTCTGGTGCATTCCAAACAAATCCCCATCGGTTAGTTGAAAAGAGCCGGTTGCAAAGAAACGAAGTGTTATGAGGAGCTGAAGATCGACAGATGTTGGATTGTTGCGACAACTCCTAACGGTCAATTCCTCCCGTATCATGTTAAGGAGAAGCATGAAGGTAGGCTTGCCAAGCCTAAAACGAAGGCGGAATTCTTCGTCTGTATATTTGGATAATATATCGATGGGCCTTTCGTTGATCTTTCTTCTCTTTCCTAGTACACCACGACGTTCCGCTTCGTAGAAGTCGTTATATCGATGCATCACGATCGATCAGTTGTGAGCGCACATGCAAAGTTGCTTGGTTAATGAAGGGTAGGGGGTTGTTTAACTTAGACACTGATTACCGTCAATTTAACTAATAAGATTTGTTGGTGCATAGCGCTTTTGTTGATCACAGACTTAGTCAGCGATCAATTTGGTGCTTAGTCATTTTTTATTAGTCATTGACTATATCACACTTAAATCGCTGACTAAAGTTAAACAGCTTTGGTGCATACGGCTATTCGTTATTTTTCATGACGCAAATAGTAGTGGTATATATTCCCATCTCTATGTTATGAAATTTTATTATTATTTATGAGTTTTGAAGCGTCAAAAGTAATGTAATGAGTTAAAGGATTATCAGTTTTACTCCAATTGTTTTGTGCTGAATGAATGAATGAATGAACAATTTCATACAACTAGTGTAGAACACAATCGATCAACATTTAAAATCATAGATGTCTGATATTTTAATTACTGTTTCTATTGACTACCTTCAATTGATCGCGGTATCTGTCGAAAACTGTAACACTACGAGTCTGTTAGGCATATTGTCCAGTTTCTTGCTTGCATAATGTTGACAGTTGAAGAGCGCATCAGAATTGTGATACTGATGGCAAAACTAGAGTCCGTTACGTCAGTTGAACGCCATTTGAAGAAAGAAGGGGTAATGAACATTCCCACTAAGTTTCTGGAAACTGATTCAGTTTTGGACGCTGCTCGTTCCGGCAGACCTTCCATTGAAGAAGAGAAGGTCGAAGAAATCAGCAATCTTTTCGATGAAAATCCTTCCACATCACTTCGACAAGCCGCCGCCATAACACAAACTCCTGTCAGCACCTTACGGAAAACTCTGCGAGAACAGTTGGAAATGAAACCCTTCAAAATTTCTTTCTGTCACCAGCTCTTCGCTGACGACAAATCGGCGCGAGTAACTATGTGTAATGAATTTCAACATCGCATTGCTACTGATCATAACTTTATAACCAGACTTTGCTTTTCCGACGAGGCAACATTTCATATGTCTGGACGAGTGAATAAACATAATTGTGTGGTATGGCGAACACAGAATCCTCATGCAATTCAAGAAGCTCCCATAAAGTATCCAGGAATCACAGTATGGTGTGCAATGTTCTGCGATGAAATCATAGGTCATTACTTCTTTGAGTCGACAGTCACTTCAAAAACATACAAAGCGATGCTTCAAGACTATTTCATTCCTCAACTAAAGAGGCGAAGAAAGTTTTCAACTACGATTTTCCAGCAAGACGGTGCCCCTCCGCATTGGTCCCTAGAAGTTCGTGCTCCTTTGAACAAGAATTTTCCCGGAAGATGGATCGGTAAGGATGGCCCATTCCGTTGGGCTCCTCGAGGTCTGGACTTGTCATCTCTGAACTTCTACCTCTGGGGATTCCTCAAAGATCGCGTGTACGGCAGGAGACCTACGTTGAGACCACTTCGAACCTTCATCGAAGAAGAAGTTGCAGCGATCTCTCGGGACAACTTGTCTTCATCCTTTCAAAATTTTGAACGACGTCTTCAGCTGTGTCTACGTGAAGAAGGAGGTCATTTTGAGCAGTACCTATAGATTATTTTTATCTTATGATTCGTCTATCTAATAAATGAAGTTTCCAGCATTTGTTTTTTACAGTTGGTTATAAATTAGATAAACAAATTTCACAACATAGAGATGGGAATAGATACCACTACTATTTACGCTTCAGATGTCATGAAAAATAACGAAATGTCTAATAATTACTGTTGTCCATAAAACTTTAGGTCTCCATCATAATACGTGACTAGCAAACTTAGCTATTCGATATTCGGTTTCGTAGTAAAAATGAAATGAAATCGGGTAGTGACTTTATAAACAACCGGCCATGGACGCTCAACTCCCATACCATTAACTGGACTGGAGGCCAGTGACTTTGGCAGCCTTGGTAAAATGACATAAGTGTGTATCTGGATAAACCCACTCATCAAGAGTTAAATAATTCACTTCATTATTGCAAAATACTTCAGAATTCAACTGAATTGATTGCTGTGCATACTAAATAATACGCCCGTCCCCGTCTTGTAGAGAAATTGTCGGAAGAATCTGTGCTGTGTACATGTGCACATCACTAATATACAATCTTGCGAAATACTTGCGAATCTGCCAAAAATCTTACGATCGTAATGATCCCATTTCTTGTGCCTGTCGTGCACAAGATTATCTGCAAAACCTCAAGACATTTTAATCGAAAGTTTTCGTGTGTATCTTGCATCATGACTTGAGCAGGAATGTCAATCGACAACTTCAAGTGCTGCTATTCAGACACGTTCTTCCTTGTGTGTGTAGGAGCTGCGACTGGGTTTATTTATGCCAAACACACATAGTATATTTATACATACTATTGGTTTATTCATATCAAGCAACATGCCATAACTAACTCAGACTGGAACATAGGCCTATGCCTGCTTGGATGATGCATGTTACACGTATCGATGCCGATGAATTGCCCATTGTCTGATGTTGTGTTTGAGCTAGATGTAAAATAAGTTTCAAATCTGTAAATCAAAGTATCTGTTTGAAATTATTTATTCATTGAATCTTGAAATTGGCTACTTGAATTATCATTGGATCACAGCTTCAATTATATATATACGAGTATATATATATATATATATATATATATATAATTAGAAAAAAGTGAACTCGGTAAAATATAGTAAAATAAGATGAGAACTCAAAGAAAAACTCCAGATTTGCAAGTACAAGCGCTTTCTTATCTTCAGGTGCTTCGTTGAACAAGGAACAATATCAATTAAGCCTTAGAGGCAGGGATATATCAATTTACGATATTCAAATTTTAACAGGAAATAGAAGGAATAGAAATCAATGTATATGTACATGTAAGTGGTTATCAAAGTTTCATAGTTTGGAGACGGTATATATACATGTATGGAGATATCAAAAGACAAGGAGGATCATAGTAAGTTAGTCACAGGTTATTCAATGTGGGGTGAAATTTATCTATAAAACATCGTTCTTTATAACGTCGAAGTATGCTGTCATCACACCTTACTTTGTAGAATGGAAATATTTTAAATTTTTAAATTTAATTAAATGGAAACTGAGTGAAACATTATTGGATCTATGGATCTCAGAGTGTGAACAACAAGAGAATATTTCTTACAATAGATGGAGACACTCAGAGACTTGGTTATTGGACTACGAGAAAAACTACGGCAATAGTGTGTTCAAGGAAACTAATGATCAAAACAACACAAATTATTCCTATAATGAAAAGTATTCAAATTATTCAAACAAACAAAGGTACAGAAATTATTCCAATTATCAAAATGATAATAAAAACGGAAATCAATTCAGAAACAGACAATATCGTACCCCGACTAGAAAGTACGCATCACAACCAGAAATAAGGAGGAGAACTTATGCTTCTGTGACACGAGGAAGCAACAATTCAGAAAATTTCTCGCCACAAAGAAACACTTCCAACCATTTCCATTTCAAACGTTCAACTAATCAGAACAGGACGAATAAATAAAACACAACCCACAAATATAGCACAAATTCCCAACCATATCGAAATGGATATGAATCAAAACAAAAGAATGAACACTATGTAAACCATGAGCAAACATTCTCTCACGAAAGGAACTGTAATGATCGAAATAGTGGAAATACAAATTCTTTTTTAGGAGGAGGCAAGCCACTCTATGGACATCATCGAAACACTTACAGGAACACGAAATATGTGCACCAATTATAGAAAATGATGTAGAGAATCTTCAAGAGCTACCCCCTTCTGAAGTTCAATTAAACCAAAATATTGGTAAAAATGAAAATGAAAATAAACAATTGTCCCAAAAGGATGTCAAAATTATAAATCTGTCTACTGAAAAATTAACTGAATGTGAAAAAAGTGTATTATTTAGAGGACTGAAATTCACTCCGACACCCAACAGAAACAACCAGGAACTCGCGGTTGATTTGAAATATTACTCGAGGAGATTAAGATTAACCGAATATTTTCATACTACTGAACAACAAACACGTACAGAACCTAATAATTTAGTACAAAACAAATCATCATTTAATCCGCCAAAAGGTAGAAATCCGGTTTTGGATAATGTATGCGAAACTCTTGAAAACATTGATCTCACTGATGTAAAACCAATGCATACTAGTGGAAATCTTACATACAACGAACTTATGGCTTTACAATCACTCAGGAATAATCCTAACCTGATTATCAAGCAAGCTGACAAAGGTGGCACCATTGTAATAATGGACAAATTATATTATGAAAGCAAGAGTCTTGAAATGTTAAGTAATGAAGAATTTTATATGAAATTAGAAACCAATGATGATGATAAAATCTTGAATAAAATAAAGAGAACAATTCAATCATTTGGGTCACAAATCGGACAGTATCGAAAAAGCAATATCTGAACAAAATTCAGATTATGTTTCCGTCCATCAGCCCATTGACTTACCTTTCAGACCAATTGTAGGGAGCCCAAATGCCCCTACTCAACGCCTTAGTAACTTTCTGGACATACTTCTAAAACCTTTTTGCCTTCACATACACAGTTACATACGTGACACGTATGATTTTTTGTCCAATTTGCCTGACCACGTACCTATCGACGCAAAGCTCGTAACTTTTGAGCCTATACACTAACATTCCCCACGACTTGGGACTACTAGCAGTGAAATTTTGGCTTGAAAATTGTCCGAATATTATTGATTCTCGCTTTAATCATAATTTTATATTGGAATGTCTGAAGATGGTCTTATGCAATAACACTTTTACATTTGGTGACAACAACTATAAACAAATAAAAGGAACCGCTATGGGGACGAAGGTGGCCCCCACCTACGCAAATTTGACCTTAGGCTATCTTGAGATACAATTAAAGAAGCAATTATACGAACTTTGGGGAAATGATATTACCAATCAAATAATGGATAATTGGAAACGTTATTTAGATGATGGATTTATTATTTGGAGATGGAATGCGGAAAAATTAAATCAATTCAAAACAATTCTCAACAGCCTGGATGTAAATATTACTTTCACTATGGAAGTAAGCAATGAGCAAATTTCATTTTTAGATGTCCTTATAATAAAAAGGGAAGAGAAGATATATAGGCCTACGGATATATATTACAAACCTACAGATTTGAACCAATATTTGAACTTTTCATCGTGCCATCCACGTGCTGTAAAACGCGCTATACCACATAACCTTGCGCGACGGATATGCGTTATTTGTAGTGATTTATCGACGAGACTAAATCGACTGGAAGAATTGAAAACCATTCTATCAAAGCAAGGCTATCCAGTTTCACTAATTAATGATGGAATTTCCAATGCCTTAAAATTAAATCGTTCATTACTTTTGCAGACCAAACACAAATCGAAAAGTGACAGTGATTCTATAATTCCGTTTGTACATACATATAACCCGAGAAACACGAATGTCTTACCTGTCCTATCACATACCAACTCAATTCTGCAAAATGATGAGAAAACTAAAGACATTTTCAGAGACAACAAATTTATTAATAGCCGCAGACAATCAAAAAATCTCAAACATATTTTATGTCCTTCAAAATTTATCACACGCCAAGAAATTCCCATGGTTAAAAAGTGTAAGGATTCCCGTTGTGGAACATGCGAAGTTTTGCTTGAAGGCTGTGAATATAATTTCAATGGAACTATTTTTAAAATACAAACCTCAATGACATGCTCAACACAAAATGTGATATATGTACTTACCTGCATGGGATGCAATCAATTTTACATTGGAGAAACAGGCAACACACTACGCGAACGTACTCGAATCCATAAAGAGCAAATTTGTCACCCGCAATACAGGAAAATACGCGTTAGCGGACATATTGATACGTGTGGAAAAAGAAAATTTAAAATCTTTCCATTCTACAAAGTAAGGTGTGATGACAGCATACTTCGACGTTATAAAGAACGATGTTTTATAGATAAATTTCACCCCACATTGAATAACCTGTGACTAACTTACTATGATCCTCCTTGTCTTTTGATATCTCCATACATGTATATATACCGTCTCCAAACTATGAAACTTTGATAACCACTTACATGTACATATATATTGATTTCTATTCCTTCTATTTCCTGTTAAAATTTGAATATCGTAAATTGACATATCCCTGCCTCTAAGGCTTAATTGATATTGTTCCTTGTTCAGCGAAGCACCTGAAGATAAGAAAGCGCTTGTGCTTGCAAATCTGGAGTTTTTCTTTGAGTTCTCATCTTATTTTACTATATACAGGGTGAGTCATAATGTGCGCAAAACTTCAAGGACTTGTAGCTCTGACCAAAATAATTATTCGAATTGAGTTTCTCTTCCATATTGTTTAGCATGTCATGGGGTTTTGCTGTGTGCAATATTATTTTTCTCTTTCAATTATTTGACAGTATTCTAGCTAATTTTGAATTCACTAGAATTTACCTAAATTTCACAATTTAAATCGTTCAAAATTCAAATTAAAAACAAATTTTCCAAAGGACTTCTTATAATTAAGCTTATTACTGATGATAGACAATTTACAGCAAGTGTTCAAACAATCCTCCATCAGCCTCGACAACACATTGTGCTCTGACGAGCAAATGGTTAATGGCCCGTTGGAGCTCATCTGTTTCAAGATTTTGAACTTCTTCAAAGATTTTCTCCTTTAACTCATTAATGTTTCTCGGAACAAATTGGTGATGCACGCGAGCCTTCAAAGTTCCCCACAAATAGTAGTCTAATGGGGACAAATCGGGAGACCGCGGTGGCCAAGGATGACCGTAACCACGACCAATCACTCGGTTTTCGGGGAATTTCGTTGATAGAAAGTCTCGTGCCTTCTTCGAGAAATGAGGAGGAGCTCCATCATGTTGGAATACGACAGACTTCATCTTCCGCCTCTTTTGCAGTTCAGGTATGAGGTGATCACGGAGCATGCTAGTGTAGTTTTCTTGATCCACAGTCGATTCGAAGAAGTGGGGCTGCAATTTGAAGTTTGAAGAAATTGCCATCCAAACGCAAAGCTTTGGTGAGTGGAGATTCTTCGGCAAATTGCATCTTGGATTTTCGTATGCCCATATCACACAGTTGTGTCGGTTTACGAGCCCATCTAAACTAAAGTAAGCTTCATCAGACCAAAGAATGTTTGGCAGGATTTCCTCATTCTCCAATATCCACTTCGCGAAGTCAAGACGCTTCAGCTTGTCTTCTTCACTTATCGCCTGTGTTCGGGATATTCGGAATGGATGCATCCCGATTTGATGTAGGACTCGAACGACACTGCGTTGAGGGATAGCGGTTTCACGCGCGACTTGTCGAGAGCTAGTATGACCAAGTGGATTTGCAGCTTTAAGATTGGTGATCGACTTCTCGATAGCAGAGGAACGTTCATTGACAATGGACGGTCTACCAGGAGACTGGATGTCATGGAGAGTCTTTGTTGCCTCAAACTTCTGCATCAGTCGACTGATAGTTGAAGGTGGAAATGGATCATTGTGCAAGGACATCATTCTCTTATATGCACGTAGAGTAGCAGTTGGAGATTCGTTATTGGAATAGAACAATTTCACAATAGTCAATCTTGTTTCTAAGTCCATCGTTAACGAAAAAAAGACAATTTAGCTTTTGGCGCTGAAATTTCGCATATCTTAGTAAAATCAAACATTTCCTAATTGTAGGACAAATTCAAAATCTTCAAAAAACATAGATTGCTTGTTTGTGTCCAGATTGTTGGTTGAACGAAATAAAATGGATTGTGGAATCATTTTGATGTCATTGCGAATCACTAAACAGATGCAGAATCATGCCCAAAACTATGATAATATTTCACCAACTGAGAAAATATGACATGATTCAATTTTCAAATTTTTATACTTAAAATTCATAGAAGTCTGTAGGATGTGACATCATACAAAACCCCAAGTCTTAACGAACAAAATGGCATTAAAATTAATGTCGAGTACCCCGTTCAGTAATCACAGGACATCACCAAAGTTTTGCGCACATTATGACTCACCCTGTATATATATACATATACATATATATATATATATATATATATATATATATATATATATATATATATACACTCAAGGAAAAAATAAAGTACCCGGTGTAAAAAGTTATGTTAACAGTGACAAATTTATCATTTCAGTCATTTTTTTCTACTCGTTGGTGTGAAATATGAACTTTAGAAGTTAAATCAATAGTCAAACCATTAGGCCTCAACCACACAGCGAGCTTTTCCAAGCGTTTTGCAGCAAATACAAAGTCATCATTGCAGCATTTGTAGACTTCCAAAATCCACGCAAAGCAAACTAGAGCGATTGATAGCTTGTGGACATGCGGTTACTCGAGACGCTCGTGTTTGCTTTGCTTTCAGTGTAGCTGAGGCCTAATGCTATGATTCCATTCATTGTTCTTTCATGCATACCGAGCTGTACTCTGTTCAATCCGCTAGCTACATACACCACAATCATTGACAGTATCGTAGCATTAGCAAATTAGTCATGGCGACACGTGGATGTGATTTGACTGAATTCCAGAGAGGTCAAATCTACGCCTTAAAGTTTCATGCGAATTTTTCAAGACCTAAAATTGCTGAGTGCCTCGAGATATCAGAGAACACAGTCAGAAAGTACCTACAGAGGCTATCAGCTGGTGGAGATGCTAAAGCAACCAATCGAGCTTCTTGTGGCCGTAGGAAAAGTACAACTGAAGAAGATGACGAGGAAATTTTAACTTTCTCTTCGAACCATCCTTTTTTGCTCTGCCAGAGTAATTAAGCAAAACTTAAATCTAGAATGCACCAGAAGGACCGTAACAAATCGATTGCTGAGCGGTGGTTTCAAGGCATTTACACCAGCTAGAAAGACAGCCTTGACAGCAGATCATGAACATCGCAGATTGGAATGGGCTACAGAAAAGTCATCGTGGACTTTGACGAGGTGGAAGAAAGTGGTGTTTTCTGACGAATCGAAATTCTGCTTGGGTCAGTCACGAGTACAGTATGTCCGTCGATCGATAGGAGATCGGTACACGGATCGCTACGTCTGCCGTACTCCGAACAGATCTGTCGCGCATGTAATGGTGTGGGGTGCATTCTCAAGTAATGGACATACGAGACTGGTGAGAATTCAAGAGAGATTGGATGCCCAAAAGTACATCGACATCCTTGAAGGTAATCTTCTTCCAGTATGGAATACAATCACTCAAGCAGGTGGCATCTTCCAGCAAGACAATGCACCGATACATTCGGCGAACCGGACGAAACTGTTCCTTCAACACGATGGAATCCCTACCTTAGACTGGGCTGCATTTAGTCCCGACATGAATCGCATCGAACACGTGTGGGCACAGATGGAACTGAAACTCCAAAGAGAATATGAGGACCCAGAAGACAGTGACCAACTCTTTGCTACGCTTGATCACGGTGGTCCTAAAATAGCCGATTAACAAAAAAAATTACAACAGACATAAATGATACACCATTGGAAAGCTTATCGATAGTGAAAACTCATGAGGGCAAAATAAAAAAAATGTGTCGATATCTTTATGAGTAGTATCACAAAACGTATTTTTTGTATTTCTATAGCAATAAATCATCGTTTCAGCTGATTCTACAACTGAAATTCTGAACGAAATAGGGATCAATGAAGCAATATAGGCCGTTTTATTTTTATTATAGAAAAACAGAGATATTAAAACCCTTCAACCATTCTTATGTAGTACTATATTTTATAAGTAGTGAGTTTAGGACATATAATTATTTTTATCAAAGAAAGAATAATTTTTACCCTATCTATAGTTTCGTTGCAGTCTACAATCATTATTAACTATGCAAAACTATCTATAAGATATAATAACTATACAATATACTAACTACACAAATCACACTATACAAAACAATCTATACGATATAATAACTATACAATATACTAACTACACAAAATTGGTTTATTATCACTATCTCAGAAAATGACATCATTCATGGGTTGATTTTTTATAGGCCATATTCCCTTTTCCCTTATTTTTCCGCTTCATTCATCTTTTATTTTGCAAAACAATCGAATTGATTAAAAACTATACGTTATATTATAACAAGAAATTTACCAAAACGAAAGCTTTAGCATAACATACATGCAATATTGTAAACTTATAAAGGAGATGAATTGTATTCTTGTACAGTTCGGAGTAGACGATCATTGAATCTTTCATGCGATTGTGGTACTTTATATCTTTGCCAGTGCTTATCGAAATCAGAACGAACTGATTCAAAGGCCTGTTCCGACCAAGTCCCAAGTCCTGATTGCTTCAAATCACAAAACTCACTGACATGAAAAAAATCGAGTGAATTTTAGGAGTCGGTCGCAGACGAAGAACTTCAAAATTTTCATGGAAGGTAGAGATCCTGTCTTTGTAGTCATCACGAAGACACTGACCGAAACAGCCGACGACAACGTCATTAATCACGATTCTCTACAGCGAGGAATTCAAGTATTGATCCTTTGAAGTGAATATGTGTATATTTCCTGAGAATGCTTCGCATAAATGTGTAGGCTATGATGTAATGTACTGTAAGCCAGGGATGCGAAGTCTGAGTCGAAGTCTCGGAGTTCTAAAAATTTTGCCTCAAATTTTTGCATCAAATGATAGGAATCTGAACTTCAGCCTATAATAGTGACTCGAAATATAATACAAACAAATTATTTATCCTCGTGCATAGCTGCCACTGTTTTGATGTCACCTTTATCCGTCAAACAAAAGTACAGAGACAGAAGTGCATGCAAAGCTTGTAATAGTTGAGGGAATGAACCATGATAGTGAAAAAGGATTGTCTTTTCACTCGGTGATTTAGTATAGAGAAGACAAGCCTTTCTAGCCTCGATCACACCTACGCACCAAAGGTCACATCAGAGACAAAAGTAAAATATTAGTTTGCTTGAGAACATTACCTCTTGCCACAACGTCAATCGTGTGTGATGCCTCGTCCAAAGCGCATATTAAAATCGAAAGTGTACTCATATTTTTTGGAGAATGATGGGGATTTTCCTGCGTGGTATCACCAACAAGTGATGTGCTAAATTGGTAAACTTTTATAGAAAATGATTGATTTGACACAGCAATGGTCACTAAATCAGGCTCAGGTAAGTCTGTAATGATCTACATGTACACTGTAAATCGCTCAATACCAATCGCATACGAAGGATGCATACCAAAATATTTTTTGGCATATTTCTGTATTCTCTTGGTATATATTTGTATGCTTTTCGTATGTGATTTCAAATGGGGTATGCTTTACATACTAAAGACATACCAGCACAATGTTAACGGAAAGCATCAATGATTTCTACTATATGTTGATTTAAGACCTTTCATCAATAAAGATCACACTAATGTTGCTTCTGTTTTGTAAATAGTAAGATAATAAAATTTAATAGTCAAACTCACAATTCTGAATTCATGTATGTCTAAGGCATTTCATTGACCATCAACAATTATGCAATATGTAATTTTGGAACTAGGCATATTATTTATCCAAAATAAAAACACATTATAATTCATGAACGCAAAAAGAGTTATGTTTGAGTTATATAAGTCAACATGGTTGCTCGGAAGTAATCGTTTTATTGAAATGATGTTTATCAACTTAGTTCAAGGAAATGAGCTAATTATGAGTCTTGTGAATGCCATAAGACAAGTTTTTTGCTATGTGACTTAAAGCTATTCATACGAAACACATACGAATGAGGACCAATTTGCATCGGGTCTCGTATATAAAACATGCCAACAACTCGTATTTCATTGTAAAACAGCCAATCACAGATAGAATAGTTCGTATCGCTACATACCAATCACATACGAAAGTAAGTGAGATTTCGTGTGAAAAACATACCAGATCTTTGTAAACATACGAGAATCTCGTATCAGATGTTAGTTTCAAATTGTATGTAATTTTGGTATATGTTTGTATGTAATTTTCGTATTCAGCGATTTACATTGTATGATGTAGTTAACTGAGCTAAGGCTGATGTACTTGCTACCCAGAGTCGGAGTCGGAGTCCTATCAAAATGATAGGACTCCGCATCCCTGCTGTAAGCTTATCACGTTTGATTTTTCCTGATGTTAACTAGTTGCTTCGAGTCATAACGGCGAATCTCAAAACGATGAAGGGTAAAGGCGAATATAAGAAATATCGAAATTTCAAAATAGCGAACTGTGCAATGCTCGAGTGTTGTGGAGAACTAAGTACACACTGGTATTGATATTTCATCTCAACATCTTCATAAGGTCATGTTGCCTTTAGTCTACATGTAGTTGTTGAATATACAAATGTGTTTCCCTTAAGGGAACAGTAATGCAAAAGTTATACCCAAAAAATAAAATACTAAAGCAAAATGAAGTAGGATTGACATGGTCAACAGCTAGGTTAAGTGAACCAAAAATCCAAAGTGATAAAAAGAGGAAGTTTGAAAGACACAAGCTGATCAATAACAGATTTGTTGTAAGGCATTTAAATGAAGACAATATCGTCATACCATCAAAAAGAAGCATTTCGAGATAGAATTACGTTCACGGTAGAGATAACGTGTATGCAACACAGACAACAATAAAGAGTGTTCACTAGTCAGTGGCATTCCACCACTAATGGAAAAGTCATTCATTATCATGACTGAGTTTCTATTCAAGACATGATGCCGTCCTTGGAATATCGAAGTGTCACTCGATTCCTGTTGCTTCGGAATTTTGGCCGGCAAGCAACTTTAAATAAGCTGTTTGCTGCTTATGGCGATGATACACCATTCATGTCGAGCAACGGTTTACAATTGGAAAATAAAATTTCAGAATAGACGAACGGATGTTATGGATCGCAAGTCGACAGGCAGGCCAATTGAACTAGGTGATGATCACCAAGAGACATTGTACAAAATCGTCCTTAATAGTCGCTGTACTTACTTACTTATTTTTCGGCTATTTGGTACTTATGGGTTATCTCCCCACCACATTTTCAAATTTGTCTAAAATCTTCAAAAATGAATCAATCGTCACCAAATTTCAGATAGAAGTACTTTAGCATATTTCCTATCCACATACAAAATTTCTGCTGATTGAACAAGTACTTTATGCATTAGAGGCGAAGACGTGAAGTGTAGCGATGTCAATAGCTTGATGTGACTTCGTCTGTACGACGGATTATTGTTACTCGTGTATGCATTGTTCTCTCTCCCTCTTCGTCTCATCCGCTGCTATTTGAAATCTTCCCACGACCACTACCTTGCCACGCCTTTCTTAACACTAGAATTACGGAGGTGTCGTTTTCGACATCAACAAAATTTTGTACATACATTGCTAATTTTTCATGTATTCGTGACTTTCCATAATTCGGTATGAGCTTGTACTTGATGCACTAATACTTGACATTGATATCCTAGGACAGTGAGAGGGCCACTGTTTACGAAGGAACCCTTATTTTTACTGAGGTGTCGTTATCGACACCAAACTGTTAGTGACAATTATCGTCAATTCATGGTAGACTAATAGATTGATAAAGTGATAACTTTCACTAAGTGATGGAACATTTCGATTCTCAGGAAAGTAATAATGGCAGCATAGATGTCTCCTCAGGGAATTCATAGAGATGAGAGAGACCATTCAGTTAGTTGCGATGTTTACAATTTTGCAATGTCCTCAAAACTTTACCTGTGAAATGCAGGAATACACATTTATTTCAGTAAGAATAGGCTAGTATTCGGTAAGTAGTAGGCTACATGCTAATCATTAGCAGTATAAGACAAATGCTTAGGACCATTAAGAATAGTCAATTATGAGTCATAAATTTAAGAAAATATTTGAGAAACATCTAACAATCAATCATTCTAAAGTCAGCTTCTCGATTGACAAATTCGATATCAACATTTTGTGAATCATCATTGAAATAGACTGATCAAGATCAACGAAGACATAAAAGACAAGAACGCAACAAGTGAAAGGACAGTCTATTCCTCACCCAGCTTATGGTCTTGCTGTATTCGACATTCCTTTTTCAGATAATTTTTCGCATGGTCTTTTGTAGAATGCACGACATTCCTTCGCCATTCCACCGGTACATGAGAAGAACATGATGAGTAGAGGAAAGTTCGGAATCCAGGTACGTCTTGGCTAGCGGATTGAACACCCTTGCATCAAAATACGCCATTTGTCCCTCGACCCAGACCCCCCTGGCTGCTATTTCAACGAGCTTCATCGGTGATTACAGTGCTCGTCGGGAATGAATCTCCTGACAGTGGAGTTAAGCAAGGCTCTACCCTGATGCACTTGTAGCATTCACTTAATAACCCAGCAGTGAAGTCTCCGATTTCATTATGTCTCAATGAGATGAATCCTCCTTTTTACAGGAGAATACATGTTCAATGTCAAAGTATGTCCACATACGCACTTGCTTGGTAAATCTTGAAGTGGGATGTTGTATCTTATACGAAGACTATCCCAAAAAACTTGCTTTTCTAAGTAAAACCCATGTTCTTTCAAGGGCATTGATGGCAGCCAACTGGAAGCTCCAATTTTATTGGCGGTTTCAATTATTCGCAAAGTTATCTGATCACTAATTGTTCATTTTTGATTTCACTTAAACTTTCTTTGTATTGTAAATGTTTTTCTTTTCTTGTTTTCACTGCTTCACTTCGCATCTGACTCACATTTCTATCATATTGAAAATCCTGAGATTTCACTCCTTCAATCATGTCTTTTGTAATTGTTCTTGAAGCTTCGTATTCATTATTGCAGTGTTTGGTTGGAATGCGGATTCCAAGGCCTCCTAGCCTTAGTGGAAGCGAAAACAGTTGTCTTTCAATATCACTGTATTCATATCCATTGAATAGCGCCGGAATAAGAGTATGTCGGATACTATATTCCAAAGGCTCTAGAAGTTCTGAGATACTAGGAATCGTTCTCATGACATAGGTATACTTGTGTTGAATACCTCGAGTGAATGCAGCATAAGTGGAATGTTGCATTCACTCGAGGTATTCAACACAAGTATGAGCGTCTTTGACAACTAACACACTTTTAGAAGGGTTAGGAAAATACTCGATGAAGAGTCCAAAATTTTCAATCATGTTCCACCATTCTTTCCACCTTTTTGACATTATCAACCTGATTGCCACATTGCGAGGTCAGGAGCGGTAAAATAGCAAGAGCATACATGGATATAGCTACTGAGTCACCTTGTGTTGTGCCTTCATACGATTGTAGCTCTAATCCTCCAGTGACAAATAGGCGAATGCGTGTGAAATGTCTGCATCATGTCAACCACGTTTTACACATCATACTTCAGATTGCAATATATTTATTGATTTACTAGCATTTGACTCTGACTGCTGTGTAGATATACGAGCTCGTATTCATAGCTGTGACTTACAGCAGGGACATCTATGATTAGTCTAAGATATCTAAGGGATGTTCAGCTACCATACCATGTACTGGACTGGAGGCCAGTGACTTCGGTGGACTTGATTAATGACGGTATACAGTTTGTGCACATCTGGATAAACCGTAAAACAAGCTGTAGGCAATTATCCAATACGTGTACTCTAATGCACGCATTCACACAGGGAATCTGTTAAAAGAAGATGCTGGACTCAGTCAAGATGAGACTAAAGAATTACAAAACTCTTACAAGAATACGCAACTGTCAATAACAGCTGCAGTATCAGCTGCTAGTGATTGAAATACTTCACCTATGGCACGTATCATCAATGATTGGTGTGAATTCTGAACATTTCATACGCTTATTTTTTGTGCAATTAGCAGGCAGGCTTATTACAAAACGATTTGCTTGCGAAAATCTATTCAGCAGTGTCATTTTTTGGAGAATTGTGGACTCTTTCTGAAAAATCTTTGATCATCTATTTCCTTTGCTCAAAGGAGTCATGGACTAAATAATAACTGATCAGTGATGATTTCACTCGCTACTACAATCATTGCAGCAATGTCCATGCCTCATTCATTGTTATACAAGTAAAATACAGGATAAAAATCTAAAGGAAATCTACCGATGATGCAATCAGAAACGTACAAAAAACAAAGTGAAACGTCAAAAATTGATGATAATTTGATTGGCACGCCAAGTGAAAATGCTAAAAGTTAGGCAAGAATCGTTTGATATCCATTCCTTAGGAAGATCCTTTATCAAGATTTTGGTGGAAAAGTGCAACCACTGCACTGTTGTCTTTGTCACTGTTGTCAAAATAGCCAAAACTTGCAAAAGACTCTTGCGATTATGCTGAACGTTTCTTGTAAGACTTTCAAGATTCTGCATGCAAGATTTTAGCATTTTTTACAAGCCTGTTCAGATCCTGAAGCAGATCAGTAAGATCAAGGGTAAGAACGTTCGGGAGATTTGTAAGATGGATAAGACCGTATAGATTTTATGCACGTCGCGGTCTCAAGATCTTACAGTAGGATTGTAGGCGAAATAAGGTGTAAGAAGCTTTATCCCTTAAAACGCCTAGTAACTTATAACTATGAAACAAATACTTTCTTGAGGGCTTGTATAAATGAAAATGTATGAAAATTGACAAAATTTGATAAATATAAATGAGATTCAACTTCAAGCAACGTAACTTTGAAGCCAGATTAAAGCCAGTGGATTAGATACGCAACCGGACTGAAAACTAACGAATTAGAGGCAATGTAATGAAAATGAACGGATTAAGACACTCACGTTAGCTCATCCCATGTCTCCATGAAGTCGTTCAGAGATTCAAGTCGTAAACTTCACCATAACGTATCTAGTGAAAGAATTTGAATTGAGATTGTCATAGGATAAACATATTGAAAGTCAAAACATAGTAATTAATGCACAGCATCACAAGTTGTGATTCACAACATCCTCACATAGCAAAATGAATTCAATATAAAATGGTCCAACTCTAGGCCTGCTGACAGATCTGAAAGTAGTAAATCATATTCAAAATTTGATAGCTATAGTTGCAAAACACAATTAATCAAACTCACAATTGTCCAAGTTTTCCATTTTAACTTCAGAGATTCATTTTGTAATTTCTGAAGACATACTTGGGGTATCAAAGGACGTGAGACGGATAAAGTAAAGTAATACCGAAAAATACCTGTATTACTGAATATTTATTTACACAATGATAATGAGGTTTGTATAATAGACATAACAATCTCAATTGAGCAGGTTCTGAAACGCATCATTAACGTTTTTCTTCCCAGTTTCCAATTATTTCAAAGCACGCATGGTCGAATTTATGACATTCAATTCATAATAATTTGACAAATAAAAATGAGGCTGTTAAAGGATATATCAATCAAGACATTCAAGAGAATGATGATTTTTATCTTTCAATGCTACTGCTTGATTCGAAGTGTCCTCTCTTCAAAAAACACATACTAATTAATTTAGCCTTTGTTTGATTAAGCGAATGAAATAAGATAACTTGACAAAAAGATGGCGGCATGTAAACTTGCATATCCTAATTGAAATGTTCTTGAAATCAGCTAAGATAAACCTTTTCCATGTGCTGGCTATATTCTGCCTTCGACTATACCCTACCACTTGTATTGTAGTCCTATTCAATGAAACTGGCGTAAACTTAATTAAGCCTATTCCAGAAAATGTGATATTCTCGTTGCTGAATTAAGCATATCAAATTATAATTAATAAAACATAGTCCTTCAACACAAAAAATTATTTCTCACGTTTGTGCGTTGAAAGACTTATTGTAATTACTATTTAGGCCTGCCCATCTGTAGTGTCAGTGGGCAATTGTTTTCAGCAATCGTGTGCGTCAGGGTTGGAACCGGCCGGGGCCACGCCGGCGGCCGTCGTCATCTAAATCGGCCGGCCGGCGGCCGGTGCATTCAAAACCGGTCGGTCCGAGGCCGGTGCATTCAAAACCGGCCGATCCGAGGCCGGTGCATTCAAAACCGGCCGGTCCCAGGCCGGCGTATCTAAAACTGGCTGGGCGGAGGCCGGCCTATTTAAAATTCTGATGCTTTCATGGTCATTGAAAATCATGATCGTGTAGATGAGTATTACTACGTGTACGTTCCAAAGTAACCTCATGACATTTTTGATTAGATGAATGTAAGTAAAACCGATATGTGAGACTTGATAAAGGACTAGCATAATAATTTAGGCTATCACAAGACTTGACGTTTCTTAATAGCATCAAGGATTTAGTTGTCTTGTGTGATGTTGACCCTGCTCGCAATTATTCACTCTCAGGAAAGTTTAGGGGATGCCATTTCTTGTTGTTTACTTGCATGGTCACAAACTCTAGTTCCGAGGCGACCGACATTTGTTGCTATGATATTGGGCAACATGAGGACGCAGGGCGATCTGCATGCAGCCTCAGCAGCAACGAAGGAAGGATTGGCAAGCGAGGGGCAATCATCAAATGTGAATTGAGGTGTCACGATGAATGCTTTTGAAAGAAATTGCGCAACGGCGGGGTAAATCTGAGTCGAAGGTTGCCGTGATAAATTTAACAAATATCTACCTAATTTAACATTTGTTTTTTGTGATAATGCAGCAAATATTTGGTGCTGTCTGTGTGATTCGAAGGAGTAGGAAAGAGAAGTGATGTAAAGAATAACTTGCCGAGGGAAAATAGATTCAAGGAAAGAAGTTTGTTAGTAAATTTCTTAGTGACATCGGTATTGCATAATGATTGCAACCTAATTCTGCATCAACTTAGCAAGTCTGTTGAACTCTAAAACAGACTTTTGCTAATTGTTTTGTTTTGCTAATTGTTTGTCTAAATTGTTTTCTTCGGCTGTGTTCGAAGAGCTGTCAATTCGGTTGAAAGAAGGGCTTCTGTCTTTGTTACTATGTCTTCCTCCAACGAGTTTGATTCGGCAAAACTGATACCATTATGCAACATGCACAAGATATTAGGCCTGAAAAAGCACCGGCCGGCCGGTATCACTAAAACCGGCCTGCCGGCCGGGCGCTTTTCAAAATTTGCAGCCGGGGCCGGGCCGGCGTGACTAAAACCGACCGGCCGGCCGGCCGGCGGCCGGTTCCAACCCTGGTGTGGGTCTTTCATGACAATAATCTACTCGTGTTTATTTAACAGACTGAATGCAGTACACTACTTATTAAATATGCGAGTAGAAGTTCAATATCGTATTTAATGGATAGCTCTGTAATTATACTGCTTTATCTCATCACTACATTTGTATATTCAATGTATATATATCAAATATGCAAATATATAAAAAAATGCAAATATATCACTACACATAGAAAATTCACTACATATATATATATATAACCAGTTGTCACTCGCGCCCCACCCTAAGTGTAACTCGCGCCCCATAAGTGTCACTCGCGCCCAAACTCGTATAAATAGCTGTCACTAACGCCCCACTTCCTGTCACTCGCGCCCCAATGCGAATAAATAAGTGTAACTTGGGCCCAACTATACATATGTACTTGTCACTCGCGCCCCATTCTCTCACTTGCGCCCATCCCACCAATTCCTAGGACCCGGTCATCACCAACCCTCAACTTCCACTTGTCCTAGACGGATTTTGACAGCAAACACCTGTGGTAGGATGATTTCAAGGTGTAATAGGCCTAAACAGATGCTGCCAGGGACTGGTCCGCACCAATTCCTAGGACCCGGTCATCACCAACCCTCAACTTCCACTTGTCGGAGACGGATTTTGACAGCGAACACCTGTGGTAGGATGATTTCAAGTTGTAATAGGCCTAAACAGATGCTGCCAGGGCCTGGTCCGCACCAATTCCTAGGACCCGGTCATCACCAATCATCAACTTCCACTTGTCGGAGACGGATTTTGACAGCGAACACCTGTGGTAGGATGATTTCAAGTTGTAATAGGCCTAAACAGATGCTGCCAGGGCCTGGTCCGCACCAATTCCTAGGACCCGGTCATCACCAACCATCAACTTTCACTTGTCGGAGACGGATTTTGACAGCGAACACCTGTGGTAGGATGATTTCAATGTGTATATTCCCAAGCGATGTACTAACGGGAAAGATGCAAGTGTTCAGATAGTCAGTGTTTGTATCCTCACTCCTGAATTACTGGAGTGGAGCTTTACACTCCGATACCGAGACACCGACTACCGATGAACCGTTTTGGAATTGTGAATCCGCAAATTCACTGTACATTTAGTCATAGTCGGCCTATTAAAAAAGTGCAGGACCATCAACATTTCAAAATCTGAAAATTTATCTATTTCCAAAATATTTGAGCAAACTTCAGTGCTTGATAAAGACCACATGCTGCATCTTAAAAGAGGCTTTTGAATCCCAAACATGTCATCAATATGTTACCATTTTTTTGCAAAATTTGCATTCTTGAAGTGGTGCAGCGCTTTTATAGCTGCTGGCGGCATTGAGGTCCACCTCACTCTCCTTGTAGTGGGTTCTTACGTGCCGCTTGAAGTGCCTGCTTGACACCTCAACTCCGCATTGAGGACAGGAGGTTACTGTTGTGTGGTATACCGCTTCTCGTCCATTTCTGGAACGCGATTCTGTCTTCTGTGATGCTGAAAGAAAAATTATATTTGATATAACCACTGAAATGCATGTACCTTTAAATTTTTTACTTTCTGTCTCAATTCTCACATACAAAACTCACATACTGACAGTAACTCTATCTTCAATAGCGCATTAATGAAATGTTCCTCTCTTTTCACACTCTGATATTCTATGTTTATACTGTGTTGACTTGATACACCGCACATGGTTTGTAAGGCTAATTTAATTAATACTTCTTCGAAAGGTTTAGGATGAATATGTAGGCCTCTATGTATAACGATTAACGGTTGAACACTACCATCAACAAGAACGTCACAAAAGAAAATTGATCAACTGTAAACTTCATGAACTTCAGAAACTTCTCAAATTGTAGGCCTATAGATAAACAAACTCCAAAATACAAGCTATCAACCACAGATCGGAACAATGCATCACCTGAACACGCTTTATCCGATGATTCCATTTGTATCTAAAATTGGATTCATGAAAAAGTGCTTTCAATTTAGATCCACTTTAGTTTGGAAATATAGAAAATGCATGTCATTAAAACATTTAGAATAACACACTTTGGAAAACTTTCTGCACCTAGCAGCATCGAAATTTAGCACAATCAACACATTTAAGTGCTTGATATTGCATCGTTTTGATGAAAGAAATGCAACAATAGTTCTTCGATAGATAAATTTTGACTATCAGGAAAATCAATAGGCCTACCGCGTGGCGAAACCAATAGACAAAGCCAAAAAGATTTCAGGAAATGTTCTATGAGAGCATCACTTGACCCATGCCTACTTTTGAGCCTTGTCCAAACGTTCAACAAAATACTTTTTGATAGCGTATAGCGGTGAGGGAAGACATCAGCTTTTTTTGGAAGGATGTGTCCTGCCTGACCACACCAGCACACCACCTAGCACACCAGATGGAAACAGCGGTTGTGAAATCCGGAATTGAGAACCGGGACCTCTCGTGGCCGTTTCGTTCTCCTTATCTCTCACCAATCGACCATGCGAGGGATGAAAGACATCAATTGATTCATGAGAGTAACGGTTTCACTAATTCTTAACCCATTATCAAAGCATTAGGCCTGTCTAAAATAATATGCTGCTGCCTCTGAAATAAGTAACAAAATGAAAACAATCACAACTAAGCACGATGATTCCGGTATATTGAGTTTCTGGAATATTACATATCTTGGATTCGATGGGAGCTTCGAAACAAGCTAGCTCTGCTAAGGATGTCACTGGATTTTTCATGATATGTAGAAGACGAAGAATGTCCAAGGCTCAACCACACAAGGAGAGTTAAGACACACTCTGATTCATGCTTCTACACCTTTTTTCGTTCTAATTAAAACAGTTTGCGTTCTAATCAAAACACTTTGCATTCAATTTAAAACAGTTTGCATTCAATTTAAAACAGTTTGCATACAATTTAAAACAGTTTGCATCTAATTTAAAACAGTTTGCATTTGATTTAAAACAGTTTGCATTCAATTTAAACGACTTTTTTAAAATTATCTTTTACTTATTCTATTCATGTTTTATATGTCTTTAACATAATTTAGGTATGTGATATATTATTTTATGTATTTTATATATGTATTTTTATGTGATATATTAGGTGTACAATCAAATCCTACTTCTGAAGCATCAAGTTTTGCCCAGACAGATAATCTAATATTCTGAAATACACTTTGTTATTTATAGTCTTTGTGTAATGAATTCAGCTTCATATGTTATTTGTCATATCAAAACAAAATAAATTCCACTTGCATTTTTATTCAATGTTAGTGTAAGAAGACAGTTATTTAGATATTGTACCTTAAATCTTGCATTCGCATCACATCACCATAGAAAGAATATACATGATTATAATAACCCTCACACTGAACAAGCTGATTGCTCTCGTTAAGGGCTAGCTGCATAGTTTCTTCAATTATGCGAAGACGGTGCTCTGTCTGAGTCACGGCAGAAATCATTGACGTGTTGAGAACGTCTAAGATTCTTCTTGACATAACGTTCTTGATTCTGCTTTTCATGGACGACCATAAATACTCTATGGGGTTGAGGGGAGCAGAATACGGCGACATCCGCAGAATTGTAAGGCCAGCATACTGTTCTTTCGTCTGAACAATGTCTTCGATGCCCGAATGTGATGGCGCATTGTCAACGACTATTACAACATTTTGAAGAGAATCGCGGGACAATAACAGTTCGTCGAGTGCACAAGACATGATTTCGTGATATCGATCACGCTTTATTGATCCGCGGCAAATGCGTGAATATACAATACCTCGCTTGCTGAGCAGGCCCCAACAATGAACGTTAGGACCACGGGAACTGGGTACAATCACACGACAAGGTTCTCCTCGTCTTGCGCGACCGTAAGATCGACGACAAAATAGATTCACATTAGTCTCATCCTGGTAAAATATTTCCTTTTGAGACCCAGTCAGCTCCATGATCTTCTGCACAAAAGATGCCCTTCGCTCTTTGTTTTCTTCAGTATTTGCAGTCGATGGCACGAACGAGACTTTCTTTACGGTGTATAGAGTTGATCCTTTAAGTGTCTGTGAATCGTGGATATATTCACTTGAAGGTTAAATTGATGTTGAAGGGAGCTCTTTATTTCCTCCAAAGTCACCTGAGGATTCGTCTCTAACATTGTTATCATGTGCTCGACATGCTCACTGGTCACCTTTTTGTTAAATGCCCCACCACGCGGTTTTTCTTCAATTTCTTCTTCAGCCATTCTCACCCATCGACGGGCAGTTTGAATCTTTACGCCATTCGCCAGTGCGACAGCCTTAAAATCGCCATGTGCCTCGGCACACTCGAGTATTCTTTTCTTGGATGCAGGGTCACACCTATTGTAGCTTCCGCGTAATGACCCTGGGCGAACTCCAGGAGCACGAGCACCATTGGAGATGTCGGATACGGTATCATCTGAATAATGCATATTGAAGACAAAAATACGAAACGTCAGTCAAACGTTCACTGTCAATTATGAAGTTTGCCAATTCGACATACACTCAAAAGCAGGATATCAGAATGCATATTGCCATAGAAACGGTGGGCATAGATATCTTGCAGATATGCGATCATAACGTCAATGATTTCTGCCGTGACTCAGACAGAGCACCGTCTTCGCATAATTGAAGAAACTATGCAGCTAGCCCTTAACGAGAGCAATCAGCCTGTTCAGTGTGAGGGTTATTATAATAATGTATATTCTTTCTATGGTGATGTGATGCGAATGCAAGATTTAAGGTACAATATCTAAATAACTGTCTTCTTACACTAACATTGAATAAAAATGCAAGTGGAATTTATTTTGTTTTGATATGACAAATAACTTATGAAGCGGAATTCATTACACAAAGACTATAAATAACAAAGTGTATTTCAGAATATTAGATTATCTGTCTGGGCAAAACTTGATGCTTCAGAAGTAGGATTTGATTGTACACCTAATATATCACATAAAAGTGATATAATACATATATAAAATACATGAAATAATATATCACATACCTAAATTATGTTAAAGACATATAAAACATGAATAGAATAAGTAAAAGATAATTTTAAAAAAGTCGTTTAAATTGAATGCAAACTGTTTTAAATCAAATGCAAACTGTTTTAAATTAGATGCAAACTGTTTTAAATTGTATGCAAACTGTTTTAAATTGAATGCAAACTGTTTTAAATTGAATGCAAAGTGTTTTAATTAGAACGCAAACTGTTTCAATTAGAACGAAAAAAGGTGTAGTTAAACTGAGTGATTTTTATACCGCAGAAATAGGAGGCATGTTAATGGACATGGATTTAATGTTCTAGGTCTAAGCCGGTGTAATAGCCACTGCTAAATAAAATCATCAAACTAGTCAATTAACTCATTATCCAACATATTCGACCTCGACTTGATGTTTATAAGCAGTATTCATACTAAAGTGTCGCAGAGCTAGCATTATGGCGAACGAATTTTGCTAACAAATCTATGAAATTGTGAAGTATTGTGAAGTAACACACGATGACGTGCACATCATTCGATCGCAGCTTACCAGAAGACCTCCTTCTTCAAGCAGCTGGTTCGTGCACGCCACCCAATGTTGCTGCCATTTCTCGAAGCGACAATGATAGCATCATTGCGGCCGGTTTTATGCGTTCAGAAGCAGGCAGTGTTGACGCTCGCACTGCCGTGGCAGTGACTTTTACTGTTTGACTTTATTGACTTTATCTGTATATAATGACTTAAATTTTCTTTCATGTACGCGTCCCGAAGTGTTGCCCGAAAGGAATCGGCGAAAGGCCTCGCAATTACTTGTGACATCGTTTTGTCTTATATTCATTACGAAGACTATAACAGCCAAGAAATGTTTCAATCGATGTGAAGTATTAATGAAAACGAGGTTTCATGAAATAACACTTGAAATGCGAAATTCGATGGAATGTAAGATATTCTCATTCATGACATTTTTCTTAACGACGTCTTGGATGATGAGGATAACGCATGTCAAGTAATTTCGACCTTGTCCAAAAGGCAGAAGACTCATACTATCATGAAGTATTTAGCATCCAGCTGTTAAAACATTTTCTGAAACACGTTCATTCCAATTCCTGTGTACAGTAAAACAATTCACACAATGTTCTTTAATCATGAAAAGATTTTCATATTTTCGGTGTAGAGAGAGTATTGTTCCATAAAAAGATAGAATCTTTATGCTTTGTGCTTTGTACATCTCTAGTGTGAGCTGTTCGTGACATATTATGGATCTGTGGTTGTGTTGTCCAACAATAAATCCTAGAATTCAAGAAATTCCGTCATTCATGTGCATTTCAAGGTTTTTGCATGGTGAGGACCATTATACACGGCCGAGACATTAATATGGTACAAAATGAGACCAATACACAATGTCGCAACTAATGAACAGCAAAATCTGCAGCATCAACAGCGTCAAGCGATGACGGACTACGTGATAAGTTTTTGTGAGCAAAACAACATGAGTTTTTGGCTTGCTTCTTGACTTCCAAGCATGCAAAAAAATATTCTAGGAGCTTTCTTTTCTTAAAATGATGCTTTACGCCCATCAAGGAGGTCAATGATACTTTGTGATATGAAATATCCGACATTTAAGGATAAAGACAGTTTTTGGATAAAAGTAGGTCATCTGGTTGGTCTACTTATTGGCCTTCAATCAAGCAAATGTTTATGTCATATACATGTTCACATCAAAATCATATGTAGATGCTCATTAAAGTGGTAAATGATGCTGAATGAGAACGGATATCCGCAAACATCCGCAAACAAGGGTTATACAAGGCTTGCATGTCAAAGTAGGTCATCTGGGTGACCTACTTAATGACCGATTTTGGAAAAACTGAGGACAGATTCGAGATTTTTGACCAAAAATAAGGTGGTATGCAAAAAATTGCTTGAAAATTCATCGATCCAAACTTTCTCAATCAAACACTCACTTCAATATGAAGTTGTGGTCATAGCACCCCATAGACCCTGGACAACTACAAAACTTCAACTTTAATTATATTTTCCTAAATATGTATTTTTCTACATTGAATCTTAAGACTTCAATAAAGCTTAGGAAATGTCATTTTGCTATAAATTAAGATGGAAAGACTGTCAAACAATCCCCGGAAGCATTGGGGAGTGCTAGCACTTGTCACATGGAAAAGTGGAAAATGGGGTTTTTTCTCATTTCCACATGCTGGTGAGATCAATAGCCATTGGAAATACAGCAAAAACATACTTGAAGCAACTGTTCATAAGCTTCAAGTCGCAAACCGCGTTGAATTTCAGTCAATCGCTTTCACTAGGTGAATATGTAAAAGTGTATTTTTTGGTGGGGCGCGAGTTACAACTGGTTATATATATATATATATATATATATATATATATATATATATATATATATATATATATAAATAGAAATGAAAAGCACCAAAAATGGAGAAATATATAGTAATTATCGTGACCAAAGAGAGTATAAATGAAAAGACCAATAGTAACTAAAATGCCCGACCGGTTTCTGCCTCTTCGAGGCTTCTCAAGGGCTGCAATGAACTATATTTGCATAGTTAACTCAAAATTATACATTCGAAAATATGGTATGTAGAGATGAAACACAATTCTCACAAATAAAGATATGTTGCCATATCAGATAAGGACTGAAAAATAGAAATCGAATGAAATGTGGAATTGAATGAAATCTATGAAAATTTATACGGTTGAAGGTTCTTATTGATTACTGGATACATTTAGGCTATTAATTTTTATTGAGCACTGGTCTTAGTATATTGATGCAGATTTTTTCTTTTTCTTTTTCTTCCCTACAAACTTTCCCGCAATTCGGAGGTAATTTGATGATGGGTATAACATTAAAAGGAGGATTATTATTTCCTGAACAGGTATGGATATGCTTGCTCACTTCAAGGATTCTATACTTTTCTTCATTAACTTGTTGCCAGTGAACTCTTACACGGGAACGCAAGCTGTACCCCGTTTGACCAACATAAAGTGCACTGCATCCACGACACTTAAGTACATATATAATGTCTTTGCTGTTGCAATTCATATTTGCTTTTATACTAAATATTTTCTCTTCTTGATTGTTGTTTATATATTTAAGTTTATCACCTTCTATCATGGATGTACAGCACATGCATCTTTCATTATGGCATTTGGTAGCTCCAACTATTTTGATTCTGTTTCGTCGAGATAGCATATTCAGGAGGGATTGTGGTTGTTTGTAAAAAGGTTTGACTGTATAATTTTGAAAAGAATGATTCAACTTCAAGCTCGAAAATACTGGATTCACAACATCAGCATAAATGTTTGGTTCATTAGGATTATAAGTTTTTATAAATGGAATTATACTTTCCTTTTTGTCGTTTACCTTGTTTTCAACAACCATATTAGATTTATTGATTGCATCATTAACCAACTCTTTTGGATAGTTCAGTTTTTTAAGTCTTAAACGCAATTCATTTAATCGAACGTTTTGTAAATCTTCGTTGGAAATTATTCTGCGGAGAAATTATTTCCAACGAAGATGGTGTAATGATGTGACGGACAGTAAATGGTGTTTTTGATTTATCTTTATACTACCAAGTATTTCATTTAGCATATATACACTCAAGGAAAAAATAAAGTACCCGGTTAGACATTTAACTCTATTTCGAAAACAACAAGACAATGCACTACTTGTGCTTCAGAGTCGATCACAGAAACAATATCAATACGGGTATAAAGTCACGAAAGGCGTACTAGTACATAGAAAACAGTCAAAATCTCGTAAAATCACCTTCAGCATCCAGTACTGCTTCTACGCGATCACGCATTGAACTGATAAGAGAAGCTCGATAATTTACATCATCCATCAGTTCATTCCAAATGACATCACACGGTGGTCCTAAAATAGCCGATTAACAAAAAGATTACAACAGACATAAATGATACACTATTGGAAAGCTTATCGATAGTGAAAACTCATGAGGGCAAAATAAAAAAAATGTGTCGATATCTTTATGAGTAGTATCACAAAACGTATTTTTTGTATTTCTATAGCAATAAATCATCGTTTTAGCTGATTCTACAACTGAAATTCTGATCGAAATAGGGATCAATGAAGCAATGCATCATTATTATGGAAAAACCGACTGATCGAAACCTTTCAACCACTTCTAAGAAGTACCATATTTTATAAGTAGTGAGTTTAAGACATTGAAATAAATTTACCAAAAAGAATATAATTATATCATAATGTCACCTAAAATTCAACTTAAATTGCTTTCGTTGTAAATTTAGTAGCATTTAAGCAAGTAAGCCAAGAGATAATTATGATCAGAAATCATAAATAATTACCTATTCCCTATTTTTATTATCGACTTCTTCAATTTGCGATAAGCTTTCTCGCGCTATTACATAAGTCAAAGGCATTTCTGTACATAGCATACGATGTGTATGTATATTGGCAACTGTTGCTTGAAATCAACAAAGTAATGTGCGGAAATCGATAGATGTCTATGGTAATTTCGACTTCTGAATGACATTCCAGCATAGACTTCTCGTTTTGACAAGTACGTGTTGAACACGAATGTAACTGCAGTATGTATGTAGCTTCACTGATCGATAAATTCAAATTTCTAATTTGATTTTATTCTTATACATATGGCTGGTTCTCTTCAATTATCATCGCACGTTGTGTTCAACAACATGCCCACGCATGCTAGATCACACAATGACTGCAGAGCATGTGTATATTGTTTAGTATGTTTTTCAAAGACAAAGGTTATGAGAAATATTTCTTTTGCCATGCGAGAAATTATTCAATGCTCCATTATCAATATTGACTTCGACGACGAACGCTATCCAACGGCACTGCGCAGTAATTGTTACGCTATCGTTTGCGAGTACAGAAAAGGCGACTTTACTCACAAGATCAAATTGTTCGATTTTTCAAAGCTGAAACGAATAATGACAAGAACTACTGACAAATGCACTTGCTTACTGTGTGATATTGCGAGAGCATCGACGAGTAAGAACTTTGGATTGTCCAACTCTACTGTTGAAAAGAAGAAGAATGGACCATTCCCTACTAACTCTTGTGACTCTAGTCCATCATCGATTACTTTATGCACCATCTGCCTCTCAGAATTCGCCAGGGGTAGCCCCACCATTGTACTTAGAGCTAGCGGCAAAAGAATCTGCTATCTTTTGCGTCTGGTACAGGTCCCAACAACGGCGATTCATCTCCTGGAGAAAAGTTAGCTTCAATAATTATTCGAGGCAAGATTCAAAAGTGTGAAGTGAATGATGATTCCTGTATCCTGTCGACTGAAAGAGGAAGACCCTTATCCATTTCGGTCTCCGACAACAGAAGACTTCCAAAGAAAAAGATGACAGCAGAGGACTTCCACAAAATTCAGCGTGACTTGCATTTGTCAAAAAATCAACAAAAACTCTTGGAAAGCATATTCGATCTGCATTTGGGACGCGAAAAGTGACAGAACCATTCATCAGAGAAACTCTTCAGCTGAAGGCTCATGAACTTGACAGTTACTTTCTTTATGAGATTCGTGATTTTCACGTCGTTTCTTCAACCAAATGGCCAACAGCAGCCGGTGTTCCGGTTATTTATTATTGTGATGTGAGCACACTGACAGATCGCATCGCGTCGCATCGAAATTTTCCGGAGAATAATTTTGAATCGATCATTGGGATCGATTCCGGTGGTGGATTTCTTAAGATTTGTTTGACTGTCCGTTTGTCATCATCGTCCTCCGATCACCGTGATCCCATGACGCCGACCAGAAGTAAACTCTCCGAAGGTGTTGCACCAAAAAGTCTCAAGGACAAAAGCAAGTTGTTCATACTAGCAATTGTTCCTGAGCACAGGAATCTTACCGAAATGTCCTCATATTGTGGAATTTACTGAAATTCACGACGCCCGAGATTTTACCTCCTTACACATTCTGTATGGATCTCAAGTTGGCAAATATTGTTGTTGGACTTATGTCCCACTCATGCCTTCATCCCTGTACTTGGTGTGATTCACGAAAGGATAATTTATTTTGTGAAGGCAATCTTCGTACTTTGGGGTCTATTCGTGCCCAGTACATGCAATTCGTCGAATCGGAGAGAGGATCTGCCAAGGCGAAAATTTATGGAAATTGTGTGCACGCGCCGATGTTCAAGTATTCAGATAACACACACGTTTTGGATATATTGCCACCTCCAGAACTGCACCTCATGCTTGGAACAGTTAACTTTCTCTATTCGAACTTGGAGAAGAAATGGCCTGAGGTGATTGAGTGGCCATCAAGTCTAAATATCGAAAAGGAGGCCTTCGTGGCAGCTTTCCGGTCATTTAAGTATGTTTCACAAAAGCAAGCATGAATATTCATCAATACATGAGATACATGAAATCAAGATATATATCTATTGAAATTTTAACTGTTTGTTTAAATCCTTAAGGACCTTAAAGTCCCCACAATATTATCAGTCAGCTGCTTTTCGTGGATAATTGATTTTTAGTGCAAATAATTTTAAGCGTATGTATTTGGCTGTTTTGATAGATTTTATACCAGTTTCACTTGTTCCAGTTGTGAGAATAGAATGCTGAGCTGTCCTGTAAGTTGGTATTATTTGGGGTTCCTACTGAGAGGATTTTTCATTCGTTTGGTTGCTTATAGTGGTGCTATTTCTAAACCATAGGAAGTCCATCAACATACCAAAGACAGGATTGAACATAAATAGAAAATATTCACATGTTGCTACACTACCAGTAATTCAAAATGGTCACTCTGTCACAAAAAAGTCACATGTCAAAATTTCCTTTATAGGCCTTCACTATATGTTCGCGGCCTACCAATGTGCCCTGATACACCATTTTTGACCTCCTTGCCCAAAATTCGTTCCGGCATCCCTGTTTAAAAGGTAGTAATCCTAAAAATGTAGAAAGCCAAATTTCATGCATTTATCGCTTTCGAAATAGTTTACAACAAATTTGCAGATGTCAAAGCCACCTCAAGCTACTGTACGTAAAACCTGTACTTGAATGACGCAAATTCAGGAAGATGCTGAAATCTCCTTTATCTGAATTCATTTTGCGTGTGCGGTATATTTTGTTTTGCTTGTAAGATATTCCGGCACTAGGAATGGCTATCTCATGATACCACTCACCCACAGCTAAACTGTTATCTTACTTGGTATCACTCTAACTAAAAAACTAATACTAAGACATGATTTTTACACTTATACAATTTCTATTAAGAAAATTATACAGGCATAATATGAGAAATAAGATAACAATCATAAAGTGCAGTTTAGGAATATGCTTATCTTTCCATACAAGGTTGGGCAGAAAAGTTGGGTTTTGACCCCAATTTTTTCCACAAACTTGGTTCTGAAGCCCAAGACCCAAGCACAAGGTTAAAATAAGATATTCTTGAGTTGGAAAGAGCCAGGAATTTTTTAGATGTCAATTATTATTATAAGTTATGATGTACAAAATTTTACGATTACCATCCAGTAATCATCTTCATGTACAAGGTTAAAAAACCTAAGCTTTGAAACCCAAGTTTAATAAATCTGCTCTCTCGTTCCAGTCAGTTGTCAGTCAGTTCTCCCGTTGCAGGTATTCTTACTCCTATCAGTAGCAAACGAAGAGCAGATTACGCATGTTATGATGCACATTTACCGTATTAAACTTATCATTGAGATCAAGGTATTTTAAGAAAAAAATTACAATTGCACAAATTTGGTATTACGAATTTTTTCAGTTTTCTGAAGTCAGAATGTGAGTTTCGATAAGCCAACATGACAGAGACAAAATGAGAAAATTAGAATATTGGGATGGTGGACTTTAATTTGGACAGGTCGATGGAAGTAAAAATGATAAATAGTGGTGTATTATGATGTAATTTAGAGCAACAGGAAGAACGACTTGTGAGTAACTTTTTTGGTGAAAACTGTTATGATATTTGTTTTTGTGCTAGGTTAATATTTTGATTATCTCATTTTGTTAGTCACGGTGTCACGGAGATGGCGGTTTCATTTTTGAAATTTCCTAAATGATTTTTCAACGCTAACCCATGTAATTTGACCCCTAGATTACGATTTTGATGGTTAAAAAATCATCGATCGAGGGTTTTTTGAGAAAAATGCAAAAATTCAAAATGGCGGACTCTGAAATCGAAACTGCGCTCTACATGTACACACTTCCATATCAATTTCCTAAGGAATTTCTCCATGCATACCCATGTAATTTAACCTCTAGATTACGATTTTGATAGTAAGAAAATCATTGATCGAGGGCTTTTTGAGAAAAACGCAAAAATTCAAAATGGCGGACTCTGAAAATTCCATATCAATTTCCTAAAGGATTTCTCAGTACATTCACATGGCTATCACAATTAACAATTTCATCTCCGTATTGCATATTAGAAAATTAAAAGATTATATATATTTTTTCCGACAAACTTGCGACAGAAAGTTTCGTACCGGTATAACAGATTACAAAAGAAAATTATTTTGTAATTCCCGAGGCGCGTAAATTTACCGTTTAAAATAGTTTTACCAATCTATGCTATACGCTATGGAACTGTGCATGTTACTCTTGCATAGGCATATTGAATGAAGAAAACAGCTTAATTTCCAAATGGCTATAATACCAAACAACACTTATCAACAACTTCTACAAATGCCTAGCATTGTAGGCTCGCACTGTTGCAAGAAATCTTCCAGGAAAGTTGGGATTGCTGGTGTCTTTCACCTTGTAATTTTCCTGAAAGAATCAAAATTGGAATGTAGGGTCTCGCTTACCTGCTCACTGTACATTCCCAAGCCTTGGTGCTTAGAGAAACAGAATTCCGGCAAATGATGAAATATACAGTGTAACTTGGGTGTAATGGGAATGTTCAATGCCAATACATCATCGCGGAATTTCTCTATGAAATCGCAAAATCTGCTGTCCAAATTTTTCCCGAAGCAGGCATTGACTACGTTGTTCAAGCTGTGGAAAGCTGACACAAATGGCAATGCATCCAATGTTGCAATCGCACTCAATTTATCCACATTTCTCAGAAGGCTGCGTGCGGCATTCCCATTGAACGTGCCTCCATGATACTGATCTTTTTTTATGTGGCATTGAGCCAACCACTCAGTCGCGATTTCTGGAGCTGCATTTTCCAAAGTGCTAAATATCTTAGCCACCGATCCGATCATGAGATGTAGTTCAGGGGGAGGAACTACATCCAGAATAAGTTCTTTCGACTCTCCTGTCACGATTGATGGGTGCATGACATTGCCATAATTTTTTGCTCGCGACTTTTCCTCTTGGGAATCAAAGTATGACCAGAACAGCTTTGATAGGTTTTCCCATGTCCTACTTGCACCGACATTCAACAAATCTCGTTTGTGTGCATTACACCACGGACATGGATGGGAACTTCCGCTGCTCATTAATCCTAGCAATAGGTTGCACACTTTCATGTCTGCAGAAATCATGAACTTCGTGGTCAATTTGTTCACACCAACTGCATGCCACAAATATTTAAAATTTGGGTAGCACTCGATGATGTCAGGTCCTATTGCGACGATGAAGATATCATTGATTCCACAAACTTTGCTAGATTGAGCGCCAGAGGCACAATCATTCTCAACCAATTGTAGGTTAATCTTCAGAAATCCCTTGCATTGTCATTACCAATCTTTGCAAAATGGTCTGAGTCAATCTGTTTTCGTATTATAAAATCGTCAATGAATGTCTGAACATCGGTACAAATGACAACAGGCATAGTAACACGATCCTGTTTAGCATCGAAGCAGTCCATGGTGCGATATTCAAAATGTTCATCAAGTATGTGATCTTTCATACGTAATTTTTCGCGGACACTGTACTCCACAGAGTTTCTCCCGGATGCTCCATGGATTTTTCTGGTGAAGTTGTACGTCTGTCGGCCACTAAGGCCTAAATCTCTCTGTATTTCAGCAACATTGTCAAGCGATAGCTGACGCTCGGGAGTTTTGATGCTTACACTTAGAGTGCCACTCTTCATTGTTTGAATTTTAGATGAGCTTCGCATTTTATAGCCATATCTTGATGATAGAGTTGATGCAGAAAAGCGTTCTGGTTCGTTAGGGGACTGTGTTGATATTAACTCAGTCAAATGGCCAAATTTCTTGGCCTTAGAGCACGAATGTGATTAAAATTCCTCTACCAATTTGGCAAAAACATTTGGCACAGACTTTTACATGAAGATTGTCGGGCTCGGCAGAGCCTTTCGGCTTCGAAAAAGGCCTGGCCGCAGGAGCTTTCAACGTCGACTGTTTTTGATTTATCGAGGTTCTTGTCATTTCACAAATGCTGCAGTCACAAACAGTAGTGCTCCTTTGACGAGTACTTGGCGGAAAGATGACTGGTCTCTGTCAAACATTGGTAAGTTCTGTATACCACCAGATGAAATCTTTTTGCGGCAAGATGAACAAATTACGGTTGGATATAATCCATCAATCCGGTTATAGTTCGGATAAATATTTGTCTTTATAGAATTTTCGATCGCCGATGATACATTTTGCAGACTTCCATTCTTACAAAAACAAATTGTGCACAGCGCTTTCAGTGATTCAGCATGAGTTCTCGATGTATGCGGCATGCTTCAGGTTAGTTGAATGATTGCACTGCACCCTTTCTTCTCGATTGTATATTCCCTGCCACACATCGATCGTAAACGCACCACGCTTGATTGCGCGAACGCTTAATTACTCGCTGCAGATCATGCGAAGCACACACATCACGCATAGAGACCTAGCTGTTTCACGTGATTCGTCGCTATGTGGCTACCAAGTAAACAATAGTTATAGCGGATGCATGTATTGGTGTCTTGATGAAGACATGCCTCAGATCCTTGCCTTAGACTGTCTAACAACGGCAATCAAGACAGGGATACATGCATTCCCTATCGTACTATTGTATACTCGGTCGCCACGCAGCAACGAATCATGTGACATAGCTAGGTCGCCCTGCATACAGTTTTGATGATGGCGGATGAAACCAATGTGTGCAAAGTAAACAATCATTTGCACAATAGAGTGTACTTGACACTGAATAATTCGTTCATATGAAGGCCTACAATTACATGTATAACCCCACATGTGTATGTAGAATTTCCATGCCCTGCGTTTTTTCTCAAAAAGCCCTCGATCAATGATTTTCTTACTATCAAAATCGTAATCTAGAGGTCAAATTACATGGGTATGCATGGAGAAATCCCTTAGGAAACTGATATGGAAGTGTGTAGAGCGCAGTTTCGATTTCAGAGTCCGCCATTTGAATTTTTGCATTTTTCTCAAAAAGCCTCGATCGATGATTTTTAACCATCAAAATCGTAATCTAGGGGTCAAATTTCATGGGTATGCATAGAGAAATTCCTTAGGAAATTGATATGGAAGTTCGTAGAACACAGTTTCGATTTCAGAGTCCGCCATTTTGAATTTTTGCATTTTTCTCAAAAAGCCCTAGATGAATGATTTTTTAACCATCAAAATCGTAACCTGGGGGTCAAATTTCATGGGTTAGCGTTGAAAAATCATTTTGGAAATTTCAAAAATGAAACCGCCATCTCCGTGACACCGTGTACTATGATAAGGATTTTTGTGAAAACAGTGAAAGCATAAAAGTTTTTTTACTCAATATTTTAATTGTCTCATTTCTCTGTTTCATCCTTATTATTTGCATCGACCTGTCCAAATTAAAGTCCACCATCTCAATATTCTAATTTTCTCACTTTGTCTCTCTCATGTTGGCTTGTCGAAACTCACATTCTGACTTCAGAAAAGTGATTTGAAGATATCTAAATAGCAGTGTGTTGATGCATTGGGATTGATGCAGGATTGATGTCGGTGCTTATCCACATTGGTCTCATTCCGATAAATCAATGTCAATGTAAAAATCGAATTTGAAAATTCAAATAATCTCTTCTGAGACAAATGTCGAATTCTCTTGTGTAATACATGTTGTATACACTAAACATGTTGTAGCCAAAGTGACGCAGTGGAAGATTGTAAAAACACTTTACTGGATTTTACACGTAGATATATTTGAATTCATTTACAATATTTGTCATTCAACAGATATATGATTGGTGCATACAAACAACATGTGCCATATGCACATAATCACATGACGCTACCGCGACACTCCCGCCACGACAATATCAGGAGGATACTCGTGATACACTCCTGGTGAAGTCAAAATTGTTATGTAATGCCAGCTCATCGATTGGTCCTTCAATAACCACCTTCCAATCAATAAATCTAAGTGCTGTGTGATGGATATCAACACCAAAGGTCCATCCTTAACTACGGTGACCGTTGATGATGGAACTCCGCTACGTCAAGTGAACAGTGTACGCCTCCTGGGTGTAACCTTGTCATCTGATTTAAAATGGGACGTTCATGTCAACTTGGCTATCAAGAAAGCATCAAAGAGAATATTTGTCCTCAGGAATCTTCGAAAATCAAATTTTCCATCTGCCCTGATTTATAAAGCTCATACGTCTTTGGTTCGCTCCGTACTCTTATATGCATTTCCGAGTTTTTGTAATTTACCGTACAGACTTTTCGCAAGGCTTGTACGTCTCGAGCGCAGGTGTTTCCGTTTTATAGGCAACACTAATTTCACTACCATCTCTACCGCTGTCAACAGCATGTGTACTAACCTCTTTCGACAAATTGAACAGTGCTCCGACCATCCGCTCAGAGAATTATTCGATTGTAGAGCAACACGCATTACTCGTAATCATCGACAGCTGCGACCACCTAGACCAAGGTCAACGAGACTTTGAAATTCCTTCATCCGCTTTGGTATTTGATATATCTCCGTTTTTTTTCACTTTCTCCTTCTCTCATAGTTTCTTCTTCTCTTTATTGTATGTTCTTCTGTTTCCATGTTGAGTGCTCGACCCATGCACAACATTATGAGACCTAATAAAGTTATTATTATTATTATTATTATTATTATTATTATTATTATTATTATTATTAAATTTTACATTCTGCATGCAATCATTTTTGTAATGAATATTATATGTGCAATTATAGTTCTTAAGCTTTGGTGAATTCATTTCAGCCTCAGAAAATGTTTAAGTCAATTAGCTGCGCTGTTAATTATGTCAATTAACCTTACCTAGGGCCATAGCTCAAAATTTTCCCCTATTCAATACTATGAAACTTTCATCACCAGCCATGACGACATGCTTAGTCATTGATTGATTCATATCGTATCATCTTCAATTGAGAACGTCAAATTAATCAGCTTCATGGCATAGAATTGCCATATCCCATATCTATGACTTTATGTTTTCGCTAACCAATGACAAAGACGCGTGTGTCATGCTATGTTTCGAAATCTCAATGTGAAGTGGTACGATCGCTGCCTATCTTATTAACAATGGATCTTCAGACTCAGATAGAGATAGTTCAGTGCTTCTATGGATGCAATAGAAGTGCTACAGCTGCCCTTCGAATGTTTAAGACTCAAAGACGCATTCACAACATCCTTTTACAACAACATCGATTCCAAATATCATCAAAAAGTTTGAAGAAACTAGCAGCGTTCATGATAAACCTCGCAGTGGCCGTCCTACAATGGATGACATGACAATTGCAACTGTGAATCGCGTCGTCGAGGAGAATAGTTCAAAATCAAAGCAGGAGTCACGTCAGTTCGCAAAGTGGCTGAAGAGGTTGGTATCAT
>CAJQUW010003002.1:0-74972 GCA_907163375.1 Prostheceraeus crozeri
GATGAGAAACGCTAGGAAAAAGGAAAAGAACTCGAAAAATCGCTCAGAACTGGGGTCGAAAGGAGTAATCGATGAGGGTTATTGTCTACATAGGTTAATCTGTGCACCATTGTACTCAACTTGTGAATAAGCATCCTGTAGCTATGTTATGCCTATGGGAAGAAAGTACTGAGGTGCCTATGATGTACGGGCACTTTTGTATCTTGATATTTAAAATTAATTTCAAGCCATTTTTCTTTAGATGCAATTGCGCTTGTTTGAAATTGACTGTACTTGAAGTTGTACAGCTGATTTTAACTTAGTGGTATTTCCAAATGATAATGAGGTGGTTTGCAAACATGCTGAGAATATGGCTAAAAATATTCGCTCTCATTTTCCTATTATAGGCGCATCAATATATGTGCTTAGTATCTGAGCATCAAATGTAAACCGCTTAAGGATCCATGGCATAAAACAAATGCACACACAAAAAAAGCGGACGATTATCACTCAGTAAGTTGTTTTGTGCCCTGAACCGATCGTCGCACTATTCCAGTACATGATCCTACTCTCAAAGCATATTTCTTTGATCGCCCAATTTGCGATTCTAATAACGACGTATCAGTAAGACACCCAGCTATTGATCCCATTAAAGATTACTGTAACTAGGTATTTATTTACTTTCTAAGGTGATGATTAGAATTAAAATTCCTCTTCTAACGGATCTCAGTAGAAGGTAAACGGACATAATGCTTATTTTAGCGCCGACGCTGCAGAGAAATAGTTTGTCACTCTTTGTGATTGATGGTGTGCCCACGGCCAATGGTTTCAAGTGCTTTATTACGAAACGTCAGGCGCTTGTACAAAATGCTTATTGAGAAATGTGGCAGTTGGAAGTTTGAAGTGCTTTCAACTTGTTTTTACCAGTAAGAATGTGGAGTCCAAACTTCCTATTTTAGAGTGTTTTTTAACATCCTAAAAAAACAAATAGAAACAAAGTATTCAGCAAATAAAAACATGGCAATTCCGTAATGAATTTCAAACTATTCAGCTGATCAATGAATCAATTGTTGCATAGTTGCCCAAAAGTGAATGAAAAAGTCATAATAAATCTTGAAGAATCACACCGTCAGCCCTGTTTTAATATCCAAAATGTATATTTGAGGTAATCACATACCTATTTGAGAAGCAAATTCGTTTGATGGCATGTCGTTCTCCTTCGTGATAATAATTGTGATCTCATGTTGCCATCTATAGGACGCTGTTAATGGCATTCGAAAGTCCTGAACATAGTCTGCTAATGCACAGCTAGTTCGGTCTGTCACTAAAACGAAGAAGGAGTTCCAACAAATTTCTTAGATGTGTAGCGTTTTTACCCGGAAATAAATTTTGGCCGTCTCAGGTCATGTCTATTTTTTGAAGTCGTAGATATACCAACCACTCAACATGAACGTCCTCGTTATAGAGTAGATGTTATGGACAGAATTTTATTCCAGCCAACAGTCCCGCGGCAGAAATGTACAGTAACCATAGAAATTTACCATAACAAAACGTTGTGGAAAGAAGCAATTGTGTTCCTCTTTTTAGTAATTCATTAGAAGACTAAGCAGAGAGTCAAAAAACAGTCCTGTACTCAGGGTTGCAGTTTAAAGTTATGTTATCGGAAGCTGTAGTGAGCACTTCATATATAGAGAAAAGAAAAAGTAATTCGGCGGAAAAAGTTTGTCGGATAAAGTTAATATTCAGTGCCTTTACACGTTCAAGCAGGGTTTGCGCTCGTACCCGATTGGTTCCATTTTGTCCAGATTTTTTCCGAATTCGAATATAAAGAGCAAGCGACGTGGGAGTCAGCATTCATTCGGACATCAAAGTCACAATTGAACCCTGACCCGGCAAAAATTGTTTGAGTTTGCGTCACTCTGGTTCCAAATAGACACAATCAGCCACCGCGCGGCTTTCTGTTTGAGCCGCAAGTATGCTTATACCACAAGAAAGTAAACAGTGTCAAGGTGGATTCTTCCGAAACGTAATCCCGATCGGGCTAAAATTCTACTCTCAAACAACATCGGTGCATGTCGTCACTTCCCAGAGGAAGCGAAGAGCTAATTGATTTGGCGAGTTCTGCTCGACAGCGGCTACTTTAAGCTTTTGGCGTTATTTCCGAGAATGATTCCGTATTCTGTGTCGGACACTGGATCTGAGTCAGAGTAAAGACTTATTCGTTTTGTGTCTGATTCGGTTCTCATGGATTCAGCCTGTGCATCTAATCAAGCCAAAACCACCATTTATAATTGTATATTGTTCATGAAAACATACTCTGGCTTCGTTTCAAAGCCCAAATATCTTAGTTTGTATTAAAACGGCAACTACATATTGATGTAAATTACTCGATATAGAAAGCATCTTACAAGCAATGTCTTGAAGAAATTTATTTTATTTTATTTAGAATTCACTTTAAGTATTTTTAGTATGCCGACAACATAATTCACCTTCATAAACTGGAGCACACATTAGTATAATGACTGACATTGACTAAACGCACATGCGGTGTAATAGCTTATGGTTGTAGGCCTATAAATGCGGATTAGCGTCATTTATATGATTTAATAGCTTCATGGAGGGACACTTATTGTGTTGAACTTACTACATGTATATTAAATGGTCATGGTCTATGTTGATTTTACATTTTTACAATTATCACCAGGATTTTGCTATTGCTCTTCTGTTAAACCAAATTCAATTTACAATGCTTATCTAGGGACTGCACCGCTGCGCTAATTTTTGCTCTGGCGGGCGCTAATTGCACACTACTTTTTTTGCCTTAACCAGGGTTTCTGCGTTATTTTTTTTAGACCGCAGCAAGTTTGTCCTATATTCGAAGTTTTTCTAGAATTTTATTCGAAAGTTGAGCTTACTGGCTTTTTTATTAGTCGGGTCAATTTTCACTCCAATTCAATGTTCCGAGATTTGTGTGGGGGACTCGAATCGAGGTAGGCAGGTTTCTCCCACATCTTCACAATTCCTTTCTCTGGATTGCCTTCGCCATTCAGAGCAAAATCTGAAAATACCCCCAACGTTATGTGACAAATCCATTTTTGACAAGATGAATAGCTATTTGAACAGGCATAAACCTACTTAATTTTAAATGTCCTGTTACCATGTCAGGATGCATCATCATCGCAGCATAATTGTTGCAATGCAATGATGCGCAAGTATTATGGGTGAACTGAATATCGAGGCGCAGGGCAACATAATTGTAGCGTACGGACATTTTTGGTTGTAAGCTATAATGAGAAATTGGAAGCTGATATTATTGGTGAAATGTATCGACAAAGTACTGAACGTTTCCACTTTCACGAAGTGATCATTATACCCAGCATCGCTTTTTAAACATTTAGAACAATCTACATCGAGAATGCTAAATTTCCGCCACGCTTGGGGACGTAGCATGTGGTCCAGCTTAAAGGGGACCGAAAAAAATTTAAACAATTCCATTTACAATACTCAGACTAGTCCTTCGGGTTGATATCTCATCAAAAGAATTTAAGGTCTCACTGTTGTTGGTGACTTATCGACGGTTAGGAAAAGATGCCGGCCATTGACTGCGGCCTTCCCGAAATTGAGATCGTCCTGACGTTGCTCTAAATATTGTGAAAATTCCTTTGTGTCGTAATTCGGCTATTTCATTTTTTTGCGTTTATCTGGAGTGGTCACATTTCCTGTATTTCGATGACACATATTGGTCGATTGGCATTAGTCGCCGGTCTTGCATCAGATATTATACCGGCCAAAGCCGCGGTATCCCTACTGTTTCAGAAAGAAATACACTGAACTAATGAGATAAACAACATATTAAAAAAAATGAAAAAAAATAAATTAATAATAGAAAATTTGAGTGCCTCTTATTTCTTATCTACTAAAAGGTTGAAGAAATAAAATCTCTACCTGTCTTCGGACGAGATACTGGATTACAGTCCGGTCCAGCGGTTCAGATCTTATGAATGTTTCGGAACTGCTGCATCTCCGCATTATACACGCGTCGATCGGTTATAGCTGCTCATCAGGGGCCGTTTCATTGTAATTGAATAAATTCATCTTTCATTGAAATCATCAGACTTTACGCTAAAAAGGGTATATCACAACATTATTGTAGGCCTAATGCAATGCAATTGTGAATAATATACCTAAGGAAGGGGAAATGCAAAAGCCTGTAATATACAGGAACATGAACTAGTGCGTGAAGTAGGGCTGTCGATGCGTTTTCTCACATGTAGGCTTAAATTTCATCGTACCACACAGACATGGAGAAGGTTCGACATATTACTTTTGTTCGACCGTCGAAATGTCTTTCCAACTCTGATTCGCAGGGGTCCAAGTGAAACATCAACAATGATCGAATCAGACTTAACGTTCACTCAATGTCTTATCAATTACTACAGTTGAAAGACGCCTATTTGCAAGATATAATCACACTCGAACATTGATGTTAGAACCGTACGGCGCATCATTACTGTTATTTGTTTTATTTGATCTGAATTACTGCATGCAATCCTTTTCAACTGATTTGAAACAGTGTCATGAAAAAGCGGACGACGCCGTTTCTGCCAAATCTGGTCACTTACAATACTGGTACTTGTTCTAAGGGATAACATAATAGATTGTAGTAGAGTTAATTCTAGTTGTCTAAAGACTGTAGACCTCTTTTAGTAGTAGTTGAAATGGCCATGTACCCTAGTAGGAATGCAATCCAATTGGACATCTTTTAACCTGCAGCAATCACAGCCGACCTCGATTTAACTTGTGCAACTTAAAGGTAATATTTTATAGCAATTCGGCCTTTTCCATGCATTCATAACGTTACACTGCGGAATTAATCAGAAATTACAATATTTCATTTAACAATTTTGCAATAGCAAAAGTAAATGATGACTTTTTTAATCAGTGTCACTGTAGCAATTCAATGCGTATTACGGTAATAGCAAATGAAAAAATTTTTGGTTGATTTGTGCATTAATTTCGCTGAATCTTCAAAACAAGGAAGCACAATGACATCGGGCATTTCATAAGGACAGATATTTGCATCACACAGCAGAACTTTTCCAATGTGATAATCACGACCTATGCAATGTGAAATACATAGTAATCGACCTAGTTTGATGTAATAGGGCCTAGGTGGTCCAAGTGGTCCGTGGTGATGACCCAGGGCGTTGAGGACAGATGTTTGCATCACAAGCAGAACTTTTCCAATGTGTATATCACGACCTGCAATGTGAAGTACATAGTAATGGACCTAGTTTGTTGTCATAGGGCTTAGGTGGTCCATGTGGTACGACGTGATGACCAGGGCGTTGAGGACAGAACTATCCAACACAGCAGAACTTTTCAAAATACAAATCACGAACACCAATGTGAAATACATAGTAATGACCTGAGTTTTGATGTCATAGGGCCTTGTTGGTCCATGTTGTCCGTAGTGATGACCAGAGCGTTGAGGACAGTTGTTTGCATCACAGCAGAACTTTTCCAATGTGATATCACGACCTGCAATGTGAAATACATAGTAATGACCTAGTTTGATGTCATAGGGCCTAGTTGGTCCATGTGGTCCGTAGTGATGACCAGGGCGTTGGGGACAATGTTTGCATCACAGCAGAACTTTTCCAATGTGATATCACGACCTGTAATGTGAAATACATAGTAATGACCTACTTTGATGTCATAGGGCCTAGTTGGTCCATGTGGTCCGTAGTGATGACCAGGGCGTTGTGGACAGATGTTTGCATCACAGCAGAACTTTTCCAATGTGATATCATGACCTGCAATGTGAAATACATAGTAAAGACCTAGTTTGATGTCATAGGGCCTAGGTGGTCCATGTGGTCCGTAGTGATGACCAGGGCGTTGAGAATAGATGTTTGCATCACAGCAGAACTTTTCCAATGTGATATCACGACCTGCAAAGTGAAATACATAGTAAAGAACTAGGTTGATGTCATAGGGCCTAGGTGGTCATGTGGTCCGTAGTGATGACCAGGGCGTTGAGGACAGATGTTTTGCACTCACAGCAGAACGTTCAATGAGATAGTTCCACGAATATAAAAAAACACGAACAACTTCAATGTGAAGTACATAGAATCGACCTATGTATTTGCTTTCACTAGGTGCCTAGAGGTCCATAGTGAGTCCGTGTGAAGAACCAGCGGTGTTGCGTTGAGGACAGATGTTTGCAATCACAGCTATAACTTGTTACCCAAGAGATATCACTCACGACCTGCAATGTGAAATACATAGTAATGAAGACTCTCAGTCTTTGATGTCATTAGAGCCCAGGCTGGTCCATAGCGAGTCCGTGTGAACGACAGTGGGCGTTGAGACAGAATGTTTGCATCACGCAGAATTTTCCATAGTGAAATCACGACCTGCAACTGTGGAATCACCTAGTTAAAATGCAAAACTAGTTTCATGTCCTAGGCTTAAGGGATACCATGTGGATCCGGTAGTCGATGACCAGTCGTTGAAGAATAATGTTTTGCATCACAGCAGAACTTTTCCAATGTGATATCACGACCTGCAATGTGAAGTACATAGTAATGACCTAGTTTGATGTCATAGGGCTTAGGTGGTCCATGTGGTCCGTGGTGATGACCAGGGCGTTGAGGACAGATGTTTGCATCGCAGCAGAAATTTTCCGAGAAGATATCACGACCTGCAATGTGAAATACATAGTATTGACCTAGTTTGAGGTCATAGGGCCTAGTTGGTCCATGTGGTCCGTAGTGATGACCAGGGCGTTGAGGACAGTTGTCTGCATCACAGCAGAACTTTTCCATAGTGATATCACGACCTGCACTGTGAAATACAAAGTAATGACCTAGTTTGATGTCATCGGGCCTACTTGGTCCATGTGGTCCGTAGTGATGACCAGGGCGTTGAGAATAGGCGATGTTTGCATCACAGCAGAACCTTTTCCAATGTGATATCACGACCTGCAATGTGAAATACATAGTAATGACCTAGTTTGATGTATAGGGCCTAGGTTGGTCCATGTGGGCCGTAGGTGATGACAGGGCGTTGAGGACAGATGTTCGCAATCACAGCAGAACTTTTCCAATGTGATACACGACCTTCAATGTGAAATACATAGTAATGATCATGTGATTATGTCATAGTTCCTAGGTGTCCATGTGGTCCGAGGTGAAGACTACAGAGGCGTTGAGGAACAGATGTTTTGCAACACAGCAGAACTTTTCCAGATGGAACTATCACGACCTGCAATGTAAATTACATAGTAAATGACCTAGTTTTGATGGACATAGGGCCCTAGGTGTCCATGTGGTTCGTAGTGATGACTAGGGCGTTGCGGACAGATGTTTGCATCACAGCAGATCTTTTCCGAGATGATATCACGACCTGCAATGTGAAATAGATAGTAATGACCTAGTTTGATGTCATAGGGCCTAGTTGGTGCATGTGGTCCGTAGTGATGACCAGGGCGTTGAGGACAATGTTTGCATCACAGCAGAACTTTTCCAATGTAATATCACGACCTATCAATGTGAAATACATAGTAAGACCTAGTATTGATGTCAAAGGGCCCTAGGTGTCCATGTGGTACCGTGGTGATGACCAGGGCGGTTGAGGACGATGTTTGCATCACAGCAGAACATTCCAATGTGATATCACGAACCTGCAATGTAATACATAGTAAATAGACCTAGTATAGATTCATAGGGCCCTAGTGGTCATGGTGGTCCGAGCTGATACCAGGCGTTGAGGACAATGCTTTTTGCATCACAGCAGAACTTTCCAATATGATATCACCTACTGACAATGTGAAATACATAGTAATGACCTAGTTTGATGTCATAGGGCCTAGGTGGTCCATGTGGTCCGTTGGTGATGACCAGGGGTGTTTGAGGACAGATGTTTGCATCACAGAAGAACTTTTCCAATGTGATATCATTACCTGCAAAGTGAAATACACAGAGATGACCTAGTTTGATGTCATAGGGCCTTGTTGGTCCATGTGGTCCTTAGTGATGACCAGGGCGTTGAGGACAGATGTTTGCATCACAGCAGAACTTTTCCAATGTGATATCACGACCTGCAATGTGAAATACATAGTATAATGACCTAGTTTGATGTCATAGGGCCTAGGTGGTACCATGTGGTCCGTGGTGATGACCAGGGTGTTGAGGACAGATGTTTGCATCACAGCAGAACTTTTCCAATGTGATATCACGACCTGCAATGTGAAATACATAGTAATGACCTAGTTTGATGTCATAGGGCCTAGGTGGTCCATGTGTTCCGTAGTGATGACCAGGGCGTTGAGGACAGATGTTTGCATCACAGCAGAACTTTTCCAATGTGATATCACGACCTGCAATGTGAAATACATAGTAATGACCTAGTTTGATGTCATAGGGCCTAGGTGGTCCATGTGGTCCGTAGTGATGACCAGGGCGTTGAGGACAGTTTTTAGCATCACAGCAGAACTTTTCCAATGTGATATCACGACCTGCAATGTGAAATACATAGTAATGACCTAGTTTGATGTCATAGGGCCTAGGTGGTCCATGTGGTCCGTAGTGATGACCAGGGCGTTGAGAATAGATGTTTGCATCACAGCAGAACTTTTCCAATGTGATATCACGACCTGCAATGTGAAATACATAGTAATGACCTAGTTTGATGTCATAGGGCCTAGGTGGTCCATGTGGTCCGTGGTGATGACCAGGGCGTTGAGGACAGATGTTTGCATCCACAGCAGAACTTTTCCAATGTGATATCACGACCTGCAATGTGGAAATACATAGTATGACCTAGTTTGATGTCATAGGGCCTAGGTGGTCCAATGTGGTTCGTAGTGATGACCAGGGCGTTGAGGACAGATGTTTGCATCACAGCAGAACTTTTCCAATGTGATATCACGACCTGCAATGTGAAGTACATAGTAATGACCTAGTTTGAGGTCAGAGGCGGTCAGGTAGATGGTCTTGCCGGGACTTCGCTGGTTTTCACCTGGCGATGAAAAGCTGGTCAGCTTGTTCCCGCAAACCGTGACTAGGAGAAGTTGAAAGAGATCTCTTGATATATTGAATTAATGTTTAGTTCAATATTGTATTGAAACTCATTCGCTGTGTGCTTCTTCAATTATGTCAGTGCATTGGTATCGGAGTTGAAAAATTCCACTCCGCTGCTATGGGAGTTCGGATGCAATCTCTGACTCTTGAAGAACTACGCAGCTTGAGATTTATAAAACTGATAATTGGCAATTTTGATATACATTCTGTCGCAAATCACCCTTCTGGATCGAAATTTTGGTCTTGTGGGAATATAGCATTACTTAACTTACTTCAATTATGGATATCTTAGAAAACTATAGATATGACATATTTCCTTATATCTTATCATCATCATATCCGATAATAACTGATCTTGTCTTAATTGCTTATCGTCTATAGCTCGTGCAACAGGCTATACAGACATTGATGTGAGAGGCTGAATAATTTGCGGTTTTTTTGAGTGATCACTTACAAAATTATATTCTTCCTATAGAGTTTCCTTGGCAATCAACTTAATTTCATTTGTATGCTATGTGCTTCAAGAGTTCCTATACACTACTCAAAACATCAGATCTCTAGTATCGCATAGATTGTATGTAAGCACAGGAATAAATCGCAGAAAAATAAACAAATATTTTCTTGTACCTCAGGAACAAAATGTCTCCTAAAGGACTGAATCTGTTTGTATGAAAAACTGTGTTCTCCAATTTTGAGGTCGTCACTCTGCCTACTACATATCTGCTCTATTTCAACAGCTTCCGCATGAATTATATCCTTGAATTGGTCGATGTGATGAAAGAAATTTCTGCGTTCTCAATGGAGAGGAGATGGCCGCTTGGTCAGCAGCAAAGCGAATTTAGAGGTGAAATGTGTGTAATCGTTGTGTTACAACATTTTCAGTATGTAATTTCATGTCAACTAAAATGCTGTGCATCTGCGAGATCGTTTTCTTTTGGGTGTGACCGAAGTGGTGACAAAGTGCTGCAGGAGTCCATTGCGTTCTGATTTATGACGATAGCGTCTGTACACATTGCATCGTAGATACATGTAGAATAGATATGCAACCCATGATTGATTGTCGTAAATTTGATATACACTCTAATAATTTTGAATGAAGGAAGTGACATTTAGATGAGATAATGAATATTTTAGAAGATTTAGAAGCTGATATCCCAGGGATGCTAGATTTGGAGTATCATCTTGTGTATTCAGTGGCGTAGTGTGCTCTCAGTCCATGGGCATATCGCTACGCAATGGATTCATATTTACACGAGCCAACATTGTCACGAAGGTATTCAAATCACTGACGTGATGCTTCTCAATTAATTTCAATGAAGTTTCAAAGTTCAATTAAATGTCCACTGTATTTCAAGTAATGTTGACATTACAAAGTGGAATGAAGATGAAGCAAGATTTATCAGAAAAAGCGGATATGTCTAAATGAAAATTGCAATGAAGTCCATAGTCTCTATCCTACACAATAGAACTTCTTTCAAAAGTTCATCTTGTTCACTTTGCGTCCAACGTGATCGCCCTACTCACATCGTTATTGTGAGATTGCAATCCTCAACTGACAGTTCCTCGATTCGGCAATGTCTTCCGAAATCTATAAGCGGCAAATGACAATAGGAAAGCCATGGTCATTGCTTAAATGTCGATGTCAAGGAGTTGATAGAGAATTCTCTCTCCCTCTCTCCGTCCCTCACTCGCTCTCTCTTAAAAAGATATATAAGTTTACATAATCGGTTAGTGACAGCGATAGAGTGAAATGCAACGCAGTTTTGCGACTAGGAGCTTATGACAAGATACTTGAAGAATCTTTTGCTGTAAAACGAACGGCTATTGACCTCGCCGGTACGTGGAAATGGGAAAAAACCGCATTTCTTCCTTTTCTTTCTGATAGGTTTTAACACTCCTTAACGCCTCTGGGGGTTGTGTGACAGTTTTTCATTTAATATATAGCAAAATGACATTTCCTAGACTTAATTGAAGTCCTAGAATCCAAAATAGAAAAATGCATACTCGGGAAAACATAATTAAATTCGATAGTTTTACAATGCGCAGGGCCTATTGGGTACTAAGACCGCAATTTCATTTTCAAGTGAGTGTTTGATTGAGAAAGTTTGGGTCGACGAATCTTCTGGCAATTTTTGGCATTTAACCATATTTTTTGTCAAAAATCTCGAATCTTTCATTTGTTTTCCCAAAATCGGTCGTCAAGTAGGTCAGCCAGATGACCCTCTTTATCATGGAAACCCTGCATAACTGTGTTTGTTGATATCCGCTTTCATCAAGCCTTATTTAGCAGTTTAATGAGAACCTGCGTATCATTTTAGTGTGAAGACAATACTTGGATAAACATATGTTTGCTTGAAAGCCGGCAAGCAGGCCAACCAGATGATTTACTTTTACCTAAAAGCTTGCATATTACCTTATTTATCGGTTGTTCTGTCATCACCAGAGATGTTGTTCACCTCATTAATGGACAATGACCAATGATTCTAAGTAGAGAAGGGCCTGGGCAGCATTGTCCTGCATGCTTAAACAACCCGTAAATAGGTCAAACAGAGCCAATGTATTTTGCTCACAAAAGCTAATTATTTATAGTCTTTCATTGTTTTTTAGCGGATAAATGCTACAAGTTTTATCCTGTTTTGCCAAAAGCATCGTTTCTTGAAGTTTTCATGCCCACTAATGATGTTTTATCCATGCACTATGGTCACAGCCATGTTAGAAAATCTTTCTAAAGCACAAGAATCATCGAGAAAACCAATTAATCATATTCATCATTTTAACTTAGAAACGTACAGATTCGCAACAAAGAACATGCATAATGGGATTTTTGGGACACAAACTTCAAAGATGTTTTGCTTTCATTGAAGGCTGGCCACCTTCTCAAAACCGAAGAGAAGACATTTGCCTTCATCGCCTTAAAAGTGAGAAAAACCTATGTGCTATTGTTTTACTACAATTTGTAGAAATTAGATGAACGTAATCAAAAGAGTTTTCGACAGCTGATTGTTAAAAATTTTGTATAAATGTAAGAAAAAGATGGAAAATTATGAAGACAGGACTAAGAAGTATAAGAAATAAAATCATGACGAAGGAATGAATATGACTGACCTAGTAGAAGTGTGGAAAAGATTATGACAAAGCAAAATAGTGACCGACCACACTATATGATGACTTTTCTCTTCTAATTTCTCTGATCGATTGTTAATGAATGAATGCTACTGCTTGTAAATAATTCAAATATCTAGTGCTGACAGGAGTTCAATCTACAATAAATTGAAAAATTTTCAAATTATGTGAACTAACTGTTAACGTTTGTTATGCTTGGAGAATACTAAAGAGTTGAATGAGATTGGATTATAGAGGTAGAGTTTCTTTTAACGGGCTTGGAGGAGGGGGAAGAGGTGTGAGTATTGTAAAAGATGGATGAGGATTAATGCACCTAAGAGGGATGAAGGAAAGTACGTCAACAAAAAACAAAGGAATGGGATACGTGCATTTGAAAAATTTAAAAGTGAAAATTTGATGTTTAGAAATTAGAAAAGAAGATGACTGACACTAAAAGTACGACAGATAAACTGTAAAATTTGTACAACAAGTTGATCAGGTGGAAGGTAGGATGAAATACATCAGAGAAGAGATTCTTGATGAATCTAGTTGCGCATGTCACGTAATTGATAGAAAGTTCGAAACTCTTCAAGACTAAGTTAAGGAGGAAATTGAAATAATAACAGAAGAAAACGCTCAAGAAAGGCCCAAAATTCCTTCAGGGTGTCTACAAGGCTGGATATCCTGGATAAATCCTGATTTTGAAAAATTTGGCCTTGATATCCTGGATAAATCCCGATTTCGTCGAAATTAAAAGTTGTGAAAAACGTCCTGACTACATTTTTAACGTCTACAATAATGTAAACAAAATGTAATTATGCTTTTCGATGATTTCATCTTCGTTTGTGCTTTTCGATTTCATTTGATAGCGTAAAACAAGGTTCGTGTGTGTTTTCTTTCTGCTTCAGGTTACATGTGTTAATTTAAGGTTTTTTCGTATACATGAATTTTCGAACTCGGTGGGTGTCTCAGACTTCGAAAAACAGATTAGTGACTCCTATTTTTGTAGCTGCATTCAATGACTATCAGTTAGTGAATCTTGTTCGTCGTAGTGTCGACGTTCCCACATCCTTGAATTCAACCACGTCATCTTCAATGAATGCTGATGCATCTTCATCGATGCCCACAAGTAAAATTTCTACTATTAACCCGGAAACGTGAACGGCTCCTATTACAGCAGCTATGAAAAAATGAAGTATATCAAAGCAGAAATAATTTAGGCCTTGGATATGGTAGAGAAACACCGTTCACAACGATCATGTGATGATCAACAATCTATATTTCAAGCGATGTTCCAAGAACCACCCCTGTTGTTGACAGCATCCAAATGGCCAAAGATAAGTCAGACTACGTTGTGACTTTCGGACTGTCTCCACATTTTCAGAAAGAAATACTATCCAGAGTACATACGTCCAAGGAGTTTAGCATACCTTTCGATGAGGCATTAAACAAAATTGTTCAAAGGGGACATCAAGATCTGCGGATTAGATATTTCAACGAGCACTGGTGTTGTAGTTAGTGATTATGTAACGTCAGTATTTCTCACTCACTCGAAAGCTGAAAACATATTTGAAAGTGTCAAAAAAGCATTGGATAAAATTAGTGGCTCATTTGTTGATGTCTTCAATAGATTGTTGCAAATCAGCATGGCAGTCAATCATTTCACCGAAGATTTTCTGAAAAATTTCAGCACAAGTGTGGGAAGGAATTGCTCCAAACAGGTACATGCTCGTTACATGTCATTCGTGAGTGGAGCATTGCAGTATGGATTGAAAAAAGTACTTGGGATTTGTCAACTGTACTGCAAAGCATGTACTACCTTTTCAAAGATTCTCCTGCACGCAGAGCTGATTATTGGCCACACTTAACAGGTTCAACCGCATTTCCTAAGTCTTTTTTTTCAAATGCGGTTAGGTACAAAACAAAGATGTATGTAACAGAGCAATAGAGATTCTACCGAACATGAGAAATATTGCGTCGATGTGAAACCTCAACTCCATGTAGCATCATTCTCAACAGTCGTTGACGCAATCAATGACCCATTTCCTGCAGCGAAGCTGCATTTTTCAGCTCCGTAGCGTCTCAGTTTGAGCCATTTCTACGGCGGTTTCAACACGACAAGCCTATGATTCCATTTTTACAAGGTTTTCTCATGGGCCTTGTCACAGATAATGTACATTGAAAAGATTCGTTAAGGCATCGATCATGCCGGAGGTGGGGACAGACGCTTCCAAAATTCTGATACGTGATCTGAATAAGGATGCAAATCTGAAGGAAATATCGCAAGTGGATCTGGAATTCGGAGCCAAACGCAGCATCCCAAAGAATTCTCATCCACGCAGAATGTTGGAGTTCGGTCAAGCCCCTCGCTATTGCCTTTATCGCCTTATAAAATACTTGAGAGGAGTCCGCTGAAACACGATCTTGTTAAAGGCGCTGTTTCACTCTCCGAATTCCGCTTTGCGAAATGCGTTTTGACATTTTATTGAACAGAATGATCGATTCCAACTGCATTTCTTTATCTCTGGCTGATTGGGCAAAGTAGGAATATTCCGACTTCATTCAATCAGATCTAACGAAAAAGGAACTACAGGTAAATTTCACTGGTACTGCATGCATCAATACCAAAATTTAGCTGCTTCATGTTTTCTTTAGAAATCTGACATCGACAAACTTCGATTGGACGACCTCTACTGCAGTCTTCTGCGAAACAAAGAAAGTTCTTAACACCTGTGGGCAGTAGTGAGGAAGGTTTTGGTCTGATTCCATGGTCAAGCGGCAGCAGAAGGTGTTTTCAACATAAGCAAGGATATGCTAATAGAGAATCTTCATGACAGTTCTATCTTGGCGAAACGTGTGGTTCATAGCGCCATTCAGTATTATGGAGGGGTTTCTGCATGTTTCGCTAACTGCTTCTTTGATTGAATCGCTTAAGTATTTATGCCGGCGACGTGTAATGGCACTCGAACTAAAAAGGAATGAGGATCAGCAAGTTAAAGGCAAACGTGTTGCTGAACTGGATTGTGAATTGAACAATATTGAAACTCAAAATTCGATCACTAGAGAGAAAGAGTGTGAACTTGACCATCGAGCTACGGTGCTCAAAAACTTGAAGACTAGTTTGTGACCGCTTGAAAACCAGATAAAAGCGTAATTCGTTTTATAACTGAGTGATTGAAAAATATAGCAATTTAGTGTTGAAACATATAGCAGCAGTTATTTTTAGGCCCTAATGAGACAAAACGATTTTACGGCTATTATTAATGCTTTGGAATTAGGCGTTCTATTCGACACAAAAGAAACAGAAAAAAAGAGAAATACGAAATATCTAGTAGGTAGCGGCACTGTTAAAATGGCGATAACACGAGATGGTCATATTATGACCATCATAAAAATTTCGATAGGCTCCTTGCTTTTTTGCAATAATATCTCGTGGATATCCTGGATATCTCCTGGATTTGAAAATTCCTGATGTAGTAGACACCCTGTTCCTTGGAATGGGGTGTTTATGAGCGGAATGTTAGGAATTTTGAAACAAAATAAAAATTATCAACAAACAAATCAGTAATGAAAAGAATATGGTTATCAAGGCCTAAGAAATGAAAAAAAGGTGGCCGATCTTCTCAATTTTATCACTGACAGGGAGGTGTAAGTAAGTAGAATTGAAAGAATATGAAAGGAAGGAAAATTCTTGAAAATAGAGATAGAGTATGCCACCATTGTAGACATATTAGATTAGGCCTACAATTTGTATCTGGGAGCTGTGCGCAACAAAGCAATTGTCATTTTTAGAACTTTGATTGGCCATGTCAAGCAGAGATAAAAACGCGATTTGCAGAAAAAATTGATAAGGAAATGGGAGAATATCTAAATCAGTGCTACGATACAGAAGAAGCGAAATCTCAAATAAGAACATGGAAAGAGCTTAGCGAGAGAGAAGAAGCAAATAGTCGTATGATTTGGGAATGCAAAAGTGATTTTTTCTCATCGGACAACCATCTTTTGCCGTGAGCAGCAGATATAAATCCATGCCTCATAACTTCAATCAACCAAATCAGATTTCAAATGCGGGTTTGTCAGTGGTCAAAAAATGCTTTCACATATCATTGTGAATTAATTTCAAATATAAGTCATTAATCCCTTGAGAAGTCAATAGAGGACGCAACCGGTCGGGATAAATCCACAGTATATACTCGTATATAATATATAACATGTAATTTTCAAATATTTAACTTTAGAATTTTTAATTAGAACTTGACCTATTTTAAATAGAAGTTAAAAAGGTGTAGATTATTGAACATGGCGCATAGGCATTTTATAACTTTGTTAGAAGATGTGACTTACATGTGTTGCAAATTATACTGGTATTGTGTTTGCTGTGTGTTGCATATGGAGGCCAGTGCATTTGTATCGGAGTTGAAAAACTCCTCTCCGGTGCTATAGGAGTTCTGATGCAATCGCTGACTATGGATCTACACAGCGACTTCTGTCGAATACGGAAACGGGGAACTAGTCCAACCAAAATGGCAGTCCTAAAATTCAGCTTGGTTTTGCAGACATCCATGTATGTACATGTATATGATAAATCGCAAGAATAGAATTTTCTTTGGTATTTTGTTTTCGCTTGCTTGATTGACCACCAGTGAAGCAAATAGCAGTTGTTAAGCAAGAATAGAAGCGTGCGCTTGTAAATTAGGTGCGGTATACTTATGCTTTCTAAATTTCTGTAAAACACTGAACATATCTGCAACAAAATCACGGATTGTTACTTACTGACCACATGTTCTTCTGTAAATGAAATTATGATAAATTAAAATAATGAATGAATGAATGCAGATAATCCCTACTAAATTATTACCTTGGGAATAATGTATTACCTAATTACTTTATTAGCCCTTTGGTTGCTGCGCTTGTTTTATGTACATGTACCTATCGAATTATACTGAGCCGGAGCTAACTCGTAGCCATGTAATAATACAATATCACTGGCCGCGCTGTAGAGGGACTATACAGACCGTTTCAAAAATAATTGCACAAAAAAGCTAAGCCATTTTCAAATGAAATTTTTGTGTTGAGTCCTGGATCAATTTTGATAAACGATATGCCTTATATGAAACCTAGTGTTCTATAGATTATTTTGGCACATATTTCACTTTCATGTGTGGTCAGCTGTGGTCAGTAGGCCTTATTAAAAAAAATTGAGCGTTTTCTTTGATGCAGGATTTCAACATGAAGAAGACAGAATTTTTTTATGGAAGTTGGCAGACAGCATGAACTATCAGTCAGCTTCATCATGACACACGGTTTTTAGGATTGGCTGAATGTACAAAGAGACGCAATACTAATAAGCTTTACCGAAAAATTGTTGCTAAAAAATCTCACAAAATTTTTTCATTGATGAAGATGCTCAATTTCAGTAACATTTTTACCATGTGAAAAGTTACGTCAAGCACTTTAATTTGTCAAAGCGTTTAGGTTGTGTCTGGTCAGCTGTGGTCAGCAGACTTAAAAGTCTGAATGCTTGGTCAATTCGTTCACCGACACCTACAGACGAAACTACGCAATACAGAAAATTAAGATTATCACCATTGAATTAGGCTCGTGTGAAGCTTTTAGATGATGTAATTTTTTTCCGAATTCGGACATCAATTTGTGCAATTTCATTCAATTTACACTTTTACCTAATTTTACGCCACTTTCGCGTTGACAATGTTTTTAACAGTCAACTGCACACAACTTAACAACTTGTGTTGTATTAACGCTGGTGCTTTCGAGTTTGGGTTTAAAATAATTGCTGGTGTTATCAGCTCCAAGAATATGTAAGTGTTACCAAAATCGGCCCATCCGTTCACTGACAAACTTCAAATTTGTATTATTTCCATAGTCAAGTCATTGCGTGACTCATCATTTCCCTCACTTGAGGTCAGAAGAAATTCAAATCTCGGATCAGACAAGGGCTTGTCTCGTCTCTGCACCTGTTCACAACAAACAATAGCATTTCCTTCTCGCCGTAGGAATACTGACGCTTGCGTTGCGTCCGATAAATGGAGCAGCTCATCAATGATGAAAAAGAGAATGAGTGACACTTGGGCCAACATGATATTGATATCTAAAATAACATCGTGAAAGTAACAAAGCAGACAATCACTAATTACTTCATTTGATTAGGCAAACCACACCACAATGTTTCCTGAACCAAGTGTCTCAGCTGACCAAGCAAATAAGTTTATTGATCGATTATCAGCATGCGATTAAGTTTGATGAGAATATGCAAAATATATGAGAATTTTTTGTGCTGTGCAACGATTTAGGAAATGGACTGCATGAGAAGCGAAGCCTGAGATAACCGATCGCCCTGATTTGTGCGCAGCAACTGAACTAATTTAGACAATTATCTGTGTGTATTTGAAGAGTTTAACTCAACATTGAAATATCCACTACTTCTAAAATGGAGAATTTTATGTATAACATGCATTCTTTTCGGAGAAATTTAATGAAAATAATAATTTTCAACTTCATGATTGTATGTAGTTAAATCACTTATTACAATTTTGCTAAAATCCTGAGCAATATGAACCTGCTTAATTTGAGATATTGAGTAAATGAGATACATGTGGAAGGATTATGTGGAATCAGAGGAGTTATCTAAAATCTATCCTCAAGTATCGAATCGTGTGGCGTTGACGGAAACGGTGTAACAGAAGAATGGAATTGCATTCTGCCCAATAGCACAATAAACATCTATAATCAGATCATCAAAATCTACATCTTTACCCTCATCATCATTTTCATAATGTTGCAAAACATCTGTTTGTAATGCATCAGCTACTTGCTCGGAATTGAGTCGCTTGAATAGCGATATAAGGCTTCTCCTATGCGACATGACACAAAAACAGCATGACTAATTTGTGTAAATTATCTAGGCCATTCTAATTTGGAATTAAGTTTGTAGCGCATTTCGCGTTCTATTTGTGGATATTACGTTCTCTGAGTGTCGGTTTGAAGGACCTTTGAAGATTGAATAATATCATGCATTAACATAGATGGACTACTGATGAATTTAAGAGCTTTTCAAGAACTTCTAATCATTCTCAAAAGGCACAGTCTTCCCATTGACGAGAGGGATTTTCAGTGTGGCAAGTCACATCCGCTGATAAAGAATACGGATTTACATTGATGTAAAGAAATGGGCCGAACTCTTGGTCCCATTTAGCATAATTTATATAGAATGGGGCCCCGCATAGAAGTAACGATGCCTGGCAGTGTCCAGACGGTATTGCAAGTACAGCATCAGCCGGCTACGGGCAATATTTTCACCGCAAATGTGTTTGAACTTTAGTCATAATTAAGATGATATTCCACTTTGTGAGTTTCTGCATATCATTAAGATTGAATAACAATTTTTGGCCGAAACATCATTTCACTATTTTATTAAGCTGTATCTATATTAAGCTAATATTAAGCCAGCTAAGTCTGTCAGCTTTTGCATCTTCCAAACTCTCTGTAATACTGAGACTGGAGATTCGAACTCCTGATGCATGAAGACCGACATGATGCCGATAGGTGGTAATTGATTGCCTCATGTAATTATTGGAATAGTACACCGAGGAGTGCTAAGTAAGATTTTGAAGGATTACTTGCAAAAATTCTAAAAAATTTAGGAAAATGGCCTACTTCAAATCGATTGAGCTACCTCTAAATCTTAAAATTTTTGCGAAAGATTTAAGATTCCTTGGTTTAATAACGGAGACATGATCTAGGGGTTGGGAGCGAGGAAATTCCGACATTCGATTTCTTAAAGACCACCCTAATATACATACATGGAGATGGTCTATCAACAGTTACCCATTCCTCGACAAAGACAAAGTCCAAGGATAGTTGCAGCATGATAAAATAAAGTAATCATATCATATAGTTATCTGAAAATAATGAGTTGCATCATCATGGAAATGAACAGATATCTATCTATCTATCCATTTCCGTATTGAAGTAGCAATAACCATGTAACAACTAATATCCAGACATGAATTCACTGACCATGACATCAATAATTTTTCAAAACAAAATTGTCATGTAATGGATAGAGGATGGCTATGCGATTCTCTGGGATATAGAATGGGAAATTGTTTGATGAATCCCGAGGACTTTAGCCCGAGGGATATATCAAATAATTTCACGAACAATGTCAGAGAATTGTATAGTTATCCTCTATCCGTTTATAAAAGTATGCCAGATTATTAGGACCATACATATCCGCGATAGAATCCCTCTCTACCTAGATTTTCCAGGGAAACAAATTTTATCAGACATAGAAGGGATTCTGAAATACGATTCTACAACTGTGTTATAATCTGGTATACTTTATAGTATGATAAAATGAAGTATCACATGTTCACATAGATAATGTAGATTTGAGGTCATTATTTGCTATAATTTCAGTATTGAAGTAGCAGTAGCCTTGTACATCTAATATCCAGATATCCATTCACTGACAATGACATCAATGATTTTCATAACAAAATTCAGACTCATTACTTCCTCTACAAAATGTCATTTACTGTAGAAAGTTACTTACTGACGGTCGAGTCTTTCATAATGAATGTAAAATTATTGAGAACTTCGAAAAGTAAATCATTGTTAATTTTTGACAGCTACGCCTACACAGGGATTGCAATTCACACCTAAGAAAAAAACCGGAAAATCGGGAAAAACCAGGGGTTGAATGCATAAATTTGAAATATTAAAATTTGTTTAATTTCGCAAAAAAACCCGGAAAATTGCGATCCCTGCGCCTACATCATCGACCGCTGTCGTCCGAATCGCATTCACTGTGGATCCAAAGAATGCTGCAAGCACAGAATTACCAGTGATTCTGACAAAAACATAATACATCAACCCAATGAAAAAGTTCAACATTGTCATCCTCCCCCAGATATTGCGCAGATATCGGTCATCAATGAAATCAAGGACATGGCTGCTGGTCAACAAATCGCAAGGCCATCATAAATAATACACAAGGTGTAAGGGAGAAAATCAGTCGACGAAATGTTGCCCCCATTGAAATCTTCGTTATCAATAGCAAAGAAAGTAAGAAGAATAAATATATTAGTTGAGCCCAATGACCTAACCGATGTCAAAACTGCTGATGTAACAACTGAATCGGATGAAGCAATCTATTTTGGCTGACATAATAGTGGATGGGGAAGAATTGCAGGCCTACTTCTTGGAACTGAGAAGGATGTAGGAAGGACTCATGGATTTCAAGAGTGAACTTAAGACGCCACATATGAAATAGTGCCGACTCTTTTTAATCAATTGATCACCATAATGGGCAAACAGTATAATAAATGGTTCACACTATTATACATTTTGATGACAGGGGAAACAGAGATTCTTTAAAAAATATGTGGGAGAATATATTATATGTAGCCACTCGTATCGACATACCATTACCTGATTCTCCAATTATACATGTTGACTTTGAACTCGCCTCTATAAATGCTTTCAAATACCATTTTCCTGGCGGAAGAGTTAAAAACTTTTCTTTCATTCTGCCAATCTATAAATCGAAAGATTCAAAAATTTGGATTATCAAAAAAAGTGTAATGATGATTCAAATTTCAGAATTGTGTAAGATGTTAATATCAATTGCATCTTTATCACCAGATGATTTATTAGAAGGATTTCAAATGGCATCTGAAATGATCGATGACAGAACATCTATTGGACTACGTCTATGAGACATTTCTGCGTGGTCCTGTGATCAGAAGAAATAAAGATGTGAAAACAAGAAGACCATCGAAATTCAAAAGTGAGCTCTGGAGTGAATTTGACAGCATGGAGGAAAATATGGATCGAGCCAACGTTATAGGGAGTCATCATAATGTGATGTAAATTGTTGGTGGACGTAGTCACTTAGGAATAAACGAGCTCGTAAATTTATTAATAGAAAATCATTGTAAGACCGAGCATCTGATGAAGGATCATCTCCGAAATGGTGCTCTTCCATCTGTGAAAAAAGAAAGTTAGCAGGTACAGACAGAATTCATTAAAGCATTTGTTCCATTTGTGCAGAGAAGGTACAATGCCTACTCCCCGATTTTATACAAGGCGTTGCATCGAATACAGGGTTCGAACCAGTGTCCCGGCCAGGGATTTTCATCAAATTTACGCCCACTGTAAATAGTTGAAATTTGCCAGTAAATCCACTTATGTTCTTCATTGTGAATGATTTCTCTCTACTGATAGCCAATCATGTCGTGTGAAAACGATTGGAGAGGACATAAATAACAAATTGCAAAATATCAAGCTGACAAATTCCTCCTGTGTTACAAAACAGTAGATTTAGAAACAAAATGAGATACGATAAGTTGTTGATGACGATCAAGAATCTCGATACATCTGAAACACGGATCATGAAATGATTGGACACAATCATATATTTTAACACTGTTTGATGAATCCTAGTGCAGAATTTCTCCTCTCAGAGCGATTTTAATGTAGCATGCTTTACTATTGGACTATTGGCCTTTTAGATCTTAAGTTCAAATGTAATCGAAACTCAATATCAACAACTATTCATGCATGCATTTTTCTTAGTTCCTTGCTGATTACATATTGAAATGAAAGATTTTCAATTTGACAATCGACATTCATAGATGAAAAGATGTTTGATGTTAACCGATACGTTTGTTGCAACGAGCGACGTTGGTTTTCCCTAATGTAACTGACAAGATTCGATTAGGTTACATTAGCTGTCCCATGGATTTGAACTCCAGTTCTAAAAGCCATGCGCTGATCATCTGTATCTTAGAATATTTTCAAAAATATAAATAAGTAAAACATATGCGAAAAATGTGTGAAAATATTTTCGACCATCCCATTGAAGGGTTTGCTGTGATAACCATTTTACCGATTCTTCTAACGAAAAGTAGAAGTGTGGTGGAATAAACAATGGATACTGATAAAAAATAAAGCTTTCCGAAATACATGACATTTAATCTGAGTCAAAAAATGGCATCTCTAATTGTAAATCATGAACTTCTCGGGTACTAGTCCAAGAGCTAACATGAAGTTGTGAAGGGGGCGTCCCTGAAATTTTCACTTGGCATTGTATATATCTCTTGACTGCGACAAACTGCATGGCTGCCGGATCAGATCGCCATCTGTCAACAGATTCGATAGAAAACCTTATGTATTTTCCAATAGATGATATTGGTGATTTACCGACTATTTTGCGGACAATTTCGGTTATAGACCTGATCCCAATGAGCTGTTGACTACAAATTAAAGTTTAAGAGGTACGGAAAAGGCGCACATTTTTTTGAAATTTCTACAGTGTTGTGATCTAACATCAGAACTGACAGATTGAAACAATAACCAATATCATCGTTATCTATGTTCAAGCACATCAAAAATTCAGGCAATACTACATCACATTCACTGTGAACTAGAAACATGAGCAGGAATCGAGAGGTCAGGAACGTTTATCGAACTTGTACCACTCTCCTTATCGATCCTATTGCAGGTTAGACAATTTGAAGTATCATTTGCATGTACGCATTCATAATTATAGCGCTTTAACTTTTTTATGTAATTTTGTTCCGGACCTCTCACATATTAGAACTTATTAACTAGGCGAGAAGGGTATCAAGATTATCAACTATCAATAATCAAGAATTTATTTTAATGCCGTTTATCAACATTGCTCATTTTGTCTTAAATGATTGCAAATCTAGTTATGCATGACATTCTGTTAGTAATAGTATTGGAAAATACCTATCAACAGTATTAAATGAATTGTCCTCTCCTTCCAGACATAGTTATTCTCTTCAACGTCATTATTCATGATTACAAATCAATGTAAATATCTCACTTTTGACTTTCATTGTCATTCTGTAGATATGTCATTTTATGAACTTCATGCTTCTATCATCATATAATCTGTCATATTCTAACTTGATATGTTCCAACCTGATCTATAAGTGTTTTCATTTATTGGAAATATTCTGATATTCTGATTGCCGTTCAAGGGGCCGCCCAAGGAAAATTAAGCCTAAGTATACCAAGCATCTACGGGACATTTTCTTTCGCGTGAGTGGTCAGTTATTATTCGAAAACTGGTGACAGTTCTGACTTTCTTTTTTTACTCATCCCCACCCCTCCCACGACACAAAGCCATACTAGCAAGCTAGGGTTGGGACAGCCTTGTCCTTCACACACGCAATTCTCACCAGATTAGAGTTAGTAACCTCTAGTGAGAGTGGTAGTACCTCCCGCGGACAAACGCGAACGCCGGACTTTCTGCAATTTTCGTACCGAAGCGCGGCCAACCCACCAACTGAGCTATCCACCCACCAAGTGATAGCTCTAGTACAACCCACCACTAGTGACAGCTCTCATTTGTGTAATGACTTAACATTTTCATAGAAACAGGATGTGATTCTTCCTTCTTTTGAAGGAGTTCCTCCGGCGCTCCTATTCTTTATACTTCCAACTATTTCTGAAAATCATCTTGAAATGACAAAAAAAATTGTCAAAGGATAAAGCTCAAAAATGCCTTCGAGAAGATTAAAGACACCCTCCTGTTGCTGAAAGGCGCCCTCATGAAGCTCCTTTAGTGACAGATTTCAATTGTTCTTGAATGAAGCGATTAATACATATCATGTGTATTAAAAAATAGAACAGTGGTATGATTTGACTGCGACATTCTTACTGACATGCATAAGATAATAATTCTCAAAAACTTTATAAGGTAAAAAAAGGCAAGGCCACTTGTGAACTTGAAATCAAAATAAATTCATGATCTGCACATCACGGTGAAATTGGCGCCCCTTTCATAGGAATCTGGCTTACTTTGGCGTTTCTTTCAACTTTCCTTTAGGTATTACCCTTCAAACGGCAATCACATCCCTGCATAAATTTTAAAAAATTCCGTTCCGGACAATATGACTACATCTGTATGCTCTTGTACTTCGTCGATTGTTCGTTCATCTGTAATTCGAAAGTCCACTCGTGTGAGAGCATGACCTACAGATGCTTTCGAATATACAAATCACATTAAGGAAATACCTCTTCAACTTTTATCTGTACAGTATAGTAAACAACTCAATCGGTCTATAACCAAAATGTCGCAATTTATCTATTGGAAATAAATCGGGGTTTCTCGTGCGACCTCCTTCCATTCATAAGTTCGTTATAGATCCCGTTAGAACAACTTATCATTGGTATTAAATTGCTAAATGACGCATGAACTGCATTAAAAAAACAATTTATTAAAGTACAAAAAACAATGGTAAATATGAGTCCTGTACCAAAAACATGCACAAGAAGCTTTCTCTTATTTTAGCGTTAGTCGCACTGGCGTTTTTATAATTGCCAAAAACAATTTGGTGGTCCTCTTTCGATCAAAGTTTCCTCAGCACATTTCATGAAAAAATCACAATTGTTGATGACTTACATATTGCTTGCAGCATGGGAACTAAAGAGATATTCCTCAAGAGCAGTTTTTTACTATCTGTATTACATCCCGACGTGAAAATATATGCGCCCATGTCTGCTGATTACTTACCTTAGTTTATCATGGCATTCCGAGTCTTTTATCATAAGTTTGTGGTTCACTTCAGTGCGTCAGGAAATTGGCAATATTTGCAACAATATTTGACCAAATACGTAGCGCAGCTTCACAGAAAATTTAAGAAAAAGGTTCAACAGGTCATCAGTGCTGAAAAACATGTCTTAAATACCTAAAACAACATGTCACAATTAGCAAAAAAGGATTTTATAAGCGCACTCTTTCTCAATTTTTTTTTCTTGAACAACAATGTAGAGCGCTTTCATGACGTGTTTTGATTTTACTATTGATGGTGTTCGGGTTTATGGATGCACCATTATATTCTATCATAATGTTATTTACGTTATTGATACATTTTCAGGTTGATGATTTAGATGCTGAACATTCATTCTACATAGAATAGGGAAGAGCGCGGTATTATGGGTAACCTGAGTTTAAGGGGTTACATAGACCACCAATTCCGCTCTAGGATCAACTTTCTTCGCCTAATCAATTTGCTATGGACACAGACGCAAGGTTCCGCATGCTATTTTCCCATAATACCCGTTTCACTATGTTGTAGAACTTTTCTGAATAGACACGATTTTGCTATTTTCAAAGTTCGCGGGAGTTATGGGCCACCTGTCGGGGTGTTATGGACTATCCACTAATGTTTGTTAAAAAAAGCGACATTAATTAAATGCTAAACAAAAGTCAAATTTACGATGCTCCCTACGCATAAGAGCGATTAACTTATTTGATTGACCAGTCAACCGGTGGCTAACGGGAATAACTTAAATTTTGACGAATAATTAAACCTTGCTATGCGAAGGCATGATAATCAAAGCTATTATTGAGAATAATCAGCGTGAGATTTGTAAATTTACACTGATGGAGATTGATTAATTCCAAAAGAAGTCAGCAAACTGCTTGAAACCGAATTACAACGGCTATAGCTGGCTACCTGCCCAAATTTCTGAACATTAGTTTTCAGCACATTAGATGTAAATGTGCTATAAAAACACTGACATGAAACACCTTGATGATTGACAACATTGCCGCTCGATATGGCAATCCAAGTAATTACGTGAGATAACACACCGTAGGCACAGCTCTCTGCAAATACAAACTAGGCCTATTACTCCTATCACTCTTTTTCACCCAATGACTCGACTACCTAGGCTTCTTGTTGCTTACATCGCTTCAACTTTCGATGACTTTTTACAACAAAGTACTGCAACACATTTTCCTGTTAGCTATGTTTGCGCTTGAGTAGAATGAGTGAAAATAATTTTCTGGTGACTTTTGAGGTATTGCGGTGAATTGTGGGGTGGAACATAACTCCCCACTGTAAGTATGCTTGCAAAATCAACTGTCAGTAGAGAGTGTGTTCAGCCAACTGTCTTTGTTTTCTCGAAGATGATTAACCATGCTACATCCCCACAGCCAAAAGTCTCCGTTGGTGCTCAAAGCATGACTTGCTCAACATTTATAAAAAGAGCGATCAAATTTTCGTAAAAACCTATTTTGGGGTACAAAAATTTAAAAAAATTAATTGCGCAGTCAGAGACACCAATGTTTTTATTTACAATGTTTTCGTTCACATATACTCGAAAATTGAATTTCAGGTAGGAAAATATGACTCAGAGGAGGGGGATGGCCCATAAACACACCGCTCTCCTCTACGTACTCCACAAATCATAGATTGCAAATAACTGATTTATAAATGATAAATTTACGCCCTATTAAGTCCATACCTTTACGCCCACACTTCTCAATTTACGCATTTACGCGCAAAATGTGAAATTTACGCGCTGGCGGGGACACTGGTTCGAACAGCTTCTCTTATCAAAGATTCCCTGACTTTTCCAGGTTTTCCAGAAAATTGTCGAATATGTTCCATGAGACCAAAAACAGAAAATAATTCTCATTATCATCCATTTACAGTTCATTTTCGTCTCATTTGTTGAAAAACCCCAGTCAGCAAAGGTACCCTACCTACTTATAAGACACATCAAATGACTATTCCAGAGACCACGTCAGGATGAAGCATCATGATTAGTCCATATACGAAAACTTAATTAACAAGCATGTATTGTGAATACTGGGTTATTAGAAATGAAATTCATACTTCTTATTGCAAATATTTTAGCCAACATTGCATATTAAGTACGTAAATCTACTTTTTTTGCACTTGGTTAGTAGGTATACAGGTACAGATAGAAAATATAGCAAAGGAATGATTAATTAGAATCAACATCTCTAAGAAAGATGACTATACTGCTTGACAAAAAACTTAACACTTACCATTAGGTTATCTAACATAATCACACTAAGATATCGTTCATCCTCTTACATGGATAAACGTTGAACAAGTTTAAATGACACGTTATTGCAAATTTGGCTGTCTTTTTCTAGATAAGTCGTAAACTGCATAATGAAGCACACAACTGAATTCGTAAAAGGCATGGCTAATGGAATGAATTGTTGCGGACGGACTGGATGCAGCATGCATGATGTTGGCAAAGCATTGAATGTGTCGTATGTGTCAGGAATGGGAGGGTGCGTTGGTGTGAAGTTGCACGAAAGGATCTGGAAGACCAAGAACAACAAGTAGGGTCACACATCAAAAGTTGGTCATTGCAGCAAGGAGAAACAGGTTTCAGAGCGTTACACGACTAGCAATAAACTCTAAATCTGCTGCCTGAATCAATTATGGTGTAAGAACAGCATACCGACGTTTGACTGAAGCGGGATTAAAATCGTACAGACCTTATGTAGGCATACCTCTAAGTATTTTTAAATCCAAATGATTTCGTATACGCATGCCTCCACCTACGAATATCTAACAGGTCTCGAACATAAACGAATAGATTAGAATGGTGCGAGCAACATTCTCGCTGGATCACTGATGAATGGCATCACTTGATGTGGACGGATGAATCACGTTTCACTCCCGATTTTCCCGACGGAAGAGTTCGTGTTTCACAGTGAGAGATATAGAGCTTGTTGTATTTAACGACATGATCGGTTCGGGCAATCGGCGGTGGTAGCGTCATGATTTGGGTCGGTATTTGGCACGGTGGATGAATGGCTGCTGTTGCCATTAAAATTAACTTCGATGGCAAACGCTACCTATCGGAGATTGTATAACTCTAAGAGGACTGGATGTTTTGTGTGACGCTATGAACAATCAGAATAAGAACTTGCATGAATGTCGGGGGCGGTCATGCATATTACTAGATATGGGCTGAAATAAATTTCTATCATTTGAAGCTATAGTTTTTATGCTATCTGAATAATGAAAATTCTTTGATTTCTAAGATTTTCCAGAGAATTTCTCAAATTCCCTGACTTTTCCAGGTTTTTCTGTGATTTTTCGAAATTCCCTGACTTTTTCCAGGTTTTCCTGTGATTTTTCGAAATTCCCTGACTTTTCCAGGTTATCCAGGTTTTCCAGAAACCGCACGAATCCTGCTTGAATATCGTAATGCACTGACTGTCATTTTGATACCTTCGAAAAGTGTTGTCTTAAAATATATTATTGTGCTCTACCGAAAGCTTTGTCATATGTTGATTTAAGAATGAGGTATTAGGTGATTAAAAAGAACCTTTAATAATTAAGAATGAAAACTTTTTATCAATAAAAAACATAAATGTTTGATTAATCATAATTACCTTGATATAACATACTTTCAATATACATCAATATAGCAATAATTATAAATAAAATGCAATTTTCAATTATAGATCTGTTGTAAAAAAATCCCAGAAGTTCTGAATATTCAAGAACGAATTCTTGCATTGTATTTGTCAAAAAATTGGTAAAACAGTTGTCGATGAAAGTGTCAAAAATACTTGTCGAGGAAGTGAACCTGTCGAGGAAAGCGACGACCATCACAATATATATCACATAGCCAGGGGTTTTTTTTCGTCGTCGAGCCTTCCGCCAATTGGCGGAAATCGCTCAAAAAAATTTCCGCCCACGCCTAAAATAATTCCGCCACTAAAATGATGGCTTGAAGAGAGCTATATTTGGATCTTTTCATTGTACCACCACAGAACAATGCGCCTTAACATTCACCACTTTTCCTCAGTCAGTGATTCTGACCTGAATCAGTCATATCGTATAAAAAGAATGGAATCTTCGCCATAAAAACTGCTAGCCCTTCCATCGAGCGTCAGTGCCAGCTCAACTTGTGCGATAATGGTGACGAGTCATAATGACGGTTAAGTCTGTCTGGCACCTAACCATAATGCCAAATGAAATAGGCCTACAATATGGCTAGAAATGGATAATGTTGATATATGTAGGCCCAAATTCTAACCATAGCACGCAGGTAAGATTAGGCCAACCCTTTAGACACATTTTTATGATGCCATGTTCCAATAAGTAACACAACAAATACATGTAGCTTACATATGAATTTCTATGCATTTTTTATGAAAATGTCGTTTATTATTCTCCTGGCTCGTTCACATCGACTACTGCTTTGAAGGTTCGTGTTTCACAGCAAGTGGAAACGAATCACAGAAAAGTGGAAGGCTGCCATCAAGGTGTTGTGGACGTCGGATACACGCTGATGCTGCTGATTTAGGGAACATTTCGTGTTGACTTCAACAGCAGCTAGAAACACCCTGAATGACGTCACACCAACGCACGCTTGCTTTTCCTAGTTTTCCAGATTCAACGATTAAAGCACAGACCTAGGATTGGGGAAGACTGCATTCATTCACCGTTACTAGGTCTGTGGATTAAAGGCTAATTGTTTCATGAAAATGTTTGGTGCGAATGGGAAAGAGTCAGACAGGCTTCCTTAACAGCGTGCATCGGACCTCTGCAGATCAACAAAACAGACAATTAGCTTATAACAAGCCACCATGAGAAAGAAAAAATCATTTCCGCCAATTGGCGGAAATCGTGAAATTATATTTCCGCCAAACTGAAAAAAATATAGATAATAATAGATAATAAATAAATATAATATAATATAAATAAAAATAAAAATAGATAATATATCTTTTTCCGGCTTCCGTGGTCGACGAATTAATCGAAAACTGCTGCACTTTTGTGAAATTCGACGACGAATATTAGAATAGATTTTTAATATAGAATTTTAGAACTTCATTTCATACTGCTTCGAGTGTCATAACTTATAATTAGTGGTTCCACACATTCAAAAATGAATTCTAAAATTTACATGTCAGCACACACTCTTCATCAACAATATTCTTCAAAATTAGCTCCATTACTGCAAGAGCAGGATTATATTTAACCATAATAACCAACTATACAACTTAACTTGGTTGAATATCAGCAAAAAATGTTCAAGGTGATAGCTATTTTCAGTATAAAACTATTGTTCACCGAAATTCGTCTTCTGTTCTATATGCAGTTTCTTGAATAAGTGCTGAAATTTCCATCGAAATTTATCGTTTACTACAAAACCATAAAAAAATGACCCACCACCAAGTAACAAATGACTGCCAATGTGAAACTTGCTACATACTACAGTTGTACGCATGAATGTTCGCACAAACTATACGTTTAAGCGCTTGAAAGGACTATTATTTACTACATTACATTCATCAAGCTTCTAAAAATAATTTTTTACGATTATTCTATGTGAACTTCCTGGCCTCTTCAGCTATAACTTTGAAAAAGATGGAGAAACGCAGAACGATCAAGGAATAATAACCACGAGTTGAGCTGAATAATTGTTCAAGGATCACCAAAATCGTGAAGAAAAATTGATGTTCCTTAAGTTCTTTACGTTTTTTTTCCTTCCTATTTGAAAGACTCTGTTCTACTACTGCATTCTAGAGTAGAAAGCAACTATCAGCCTGTAGAATTGCAATGATAGAGATGAGACTCAATAGTAGCAATCACCCAAAATTTTCATGATCTAGTGGTAGCAGCTATTATTCTGACCGTGGTAGAAGTAAGACACCCACGTCATTGATTCTAACTGTAAACATGTCTAAAACTAAACTGGTGCTTCAATTTTTATCGATGTTGATATCATGTGAAATTATATCACAATTTTCACAATCAGAAGTTAATGGGGTGTGTTACAACAACCATTTGAAAATGTCTGAATATGCGCTGTCACGACTTCAATTCTTGTGAGGTTCATTATCTGAGCATAATTCACACCACATATTACCAAATAACTGAATGCAATTTTTGGCATTCAGCATTCGGCATTTCACTTTTTGGCAAAATTTCCTATAAATCATCAAATGAATAATATTTTTCAAATCTGATGTTTAAATCAACGTGCAAGACATGTTACTTTAGGGAAGCACGTACCGGTACTCAATTCACGTTAGCAAACTACATTCTTTAAATAAAATTGCAGAATTGATCATAATACAAATTTCGCAATTTCTAAGAAGTAATGACGATAATCTGAATTTTGTATTTTCAATGTTTGGATATACAAATATGCATGGAAAATCAACAATTTCAAAATCAAAATCGCACTGTAGACATTTGTTGGTGACAATAGCCTGTGGGCGCCTATTGACACCACTGTGTTGTCAATGAATACTTCCCAATCATAATTGCATCTCTATTATCTAGGAATTCACAATCCGAATGAATCAGTGAGTGACAGGGCAGATTCTAGATAGGCCTGTATTAAAAGTGGTACCATAATCTGAACAGCCGCAGACGATTATGGTTTCATAATTTCATAGACTGAAATACCCAATTTGCATGAGAATTAATCTCCTAAGTCCTAACATTTGCGCAATAATTTATTGAATTCATCAACCATGAGCCAATTACTTTTTGAAAAAGTGAACTAGCATCTAAAAACACGAAGCTAGAAACATGTCAATCACCCTCAACATCCTGATGTAATTGCCCATATGGGTAATTTAAATTAATCTGGGTCATCGATGAAAATGAATCATGAAGGATTTCAGACTACAAATAATGTCATGTCAAATTTTGATCTCATCGGAGCTAAGCAATGTCGTTGAATAATGTGCCTATTACAGTTAACCTTCTACAGAGATCCGTTGAAGAGGAATTTTAATTCTAACCATCACCTTAGAAAGTAAAAAAAATACCTATTTACAGTAGATCTTTAATGGGATCAATAGCCTGGGTGTCTTACTGATACCATCGTTATTAGAAGCAAATTGGCCGATCAAAAAAATATGCTTTGAGAGGTAGGATCATGTACTGGAATAGTTGCGACGATTTCGGTTTCAGGGCACAAAACAACTTACTGAGTGATAAAGTCAGTCGCTTTTTTGTGTGTGCATTTGTTTATGCCATGTATCCTTAGCGGTTACATTTGATGCTCAGATACTAAGCACATATATTGATGCGCCTATAATGGAAAATGAGAGCGATATTTTAGCATATTCTCAGGCATGTTTGCACACTTCATTTATCAGTTACGTATTCGACTTTGAAAACGCATTTGCAAATGTTTAGAAAAATGTTCCATGATTGGTCCGTTTTTTAATCAGTAGTAAAGTTTATTTACTGAATTGCAGTTATAGCTTACAAAACTTCAAATCATCTGATGAATTAAACAACTACCTCGTAATGCAAGTAATTTTGCTTTATTATTCAAACAAAAGTATTAACATATTAGGGCACTAATTTCTGAAACATTTGAGTTCAGAGAGGCAATAAACTCAAATGATGGCATCAAAATGAAAAAAATCAACCATCCATCCTCTTGATTGGCTTCAATGAATCGCCTGCAGCAGCTATGCCATGCTCCCGCCTTTTGTAAGCTTTTCACAGTAGCACAGCTAAATCCGGACAAGGCTCGACAACAGGCAGGGAATGGAAATTGCCTGAACTTGCACCAACATCACCAATTCATTTGGCAACAGTTTCATTATTGTCAATTGCAGACATCTGAGCAGAATCAGCGAGCAGCTAAATAGTAAGGAAAAAATTCATTTCAGAATTTCAATTTTTTAGATGTGAATTTTCTTGATGTACCCGGCTTTACCAGAAATTGCATCAGTGCAAGCACAGTCACGCTCATCGGAGATAAACAGCAATTTAATATTAAGATGATATTCAGTTACATTAGGCAAGCTGAAGTATATCGTGCAAACTCTACATTTCTCTCAGACTATTACTATGAATGATGATCAACTCTAGTAACCATCGGATGCCTGAGCCAAGGCATCGAGGAACAAGAACACGTTTAACTCTTTCCTACGAATATATTGGACTTTTGTTTGGCTGTGTCAATAATCTAATTTCCCAGCAACCGCTCTTGTTGTATTTATAGTCTCAAGTTTGTAATTTTCGCAGCACGTGGCATAGAATTACATCGGTTGCTCCACTTTAATTACAGTAAACATACACAGTACATAGTCTTAGCACCATTTTCTACTACAGAACATGCGAGTTGGCATTTTTTGTGATTCTTCATTTTTTTTGACAATCCGATCTACTATTTGCCATGCGCAAACGTCTCGTTTCTACCAAAAATGTGACATTTTGTGAATTCTCCTCTAAACTTTATGCGTTTGTCTTCCTATGCACCCTTAGATGACGCGTTTGTCAATGCTAAGCATCTTCACAATAGTCACAGGTACCTCCATGTCAAATTTCATTGTTGTATCGTGACATTTGCCATGCGCAAACGTCCTCGTTTCTTTCTACCAAAAATGTGACATTTTGTGACTTCTCCTCTAAACTCTATGCGTTTGTCTTTCCATATGCACCCTTAGATGATGCGTTTGTCTATGCTAGTCATCTACACAATAGTCACAGGTACCTCCATGTCAAATTTCATTGTTGTATCCTGACATTTGCCATGCGCAAACGTCTCGTTTCTACTAAAAATCAGACATTTTCTGAATTCTCCTGTAAACTCTATGCGTTTGTCTTCCTATGCACCCTTAGATGATGCGTTTGTCTATGCTAGTCATCTACACAATAGTCACAGGTACCTCCATGTCAAATTTCATTGTTGTATCGTGACATTTGCAATGCGCAAACGTCTCGTTCTACCAAAAATGTGACATTTTGTGACTTTTCCTCTAAACTCTATGCGTTTGTCTTCCTATGCACCTTTAGACGACGCGTTTGTCAATGCTAAGCATCTTCACAATACTCACAGGTACCTACCTCCATGTGAAGTTTTTTCGTTGCATCTTGACGATTCCATTCAGAGGCATCTCGTTTCGTCCCAAAAAAATGGCAGAAGTCAAAAAACAAAAAGATTGTGCTCCTCTGCAGAAACACAGCGATGAGTGCTCGGGTAGACAGATTTTGTATCCTTACTCCCGTAACACTGGAGAGAAGCATTACACTCCGATACAAGAGCTCTGACTACCGATTTACGGCGAGTCTGAAACCTCTTTCGAATTTGATTGAAAGAGGCCCTGACTTGTCATTTTCAGCTTTGTTTTTGGAAAGAGCCAGGAGTATTTTAAGGTATTACTATTATTATTGCTCTTATATACATGTACAAAATTTAATGTAGAAGTTTGAATGCATGAGATTAGTTTGAAAATGATATTTGCTTGTTGATCTGAGCATGCGCTGTAATCAATAAATGTAACTCCTATTGATTGACTGATTCAGGACATTTCAAAAATTCAAATAGTGCATGTCGACAGAAAGAGCTGCATATCCTCTAGAACTTCCGTAACCCGAAATAAAAAATTCTGTGCCACAAGAATAAAACGCATAATTTATAACATAAGACATTGTACTGTTAATGAAAGAAGCATTTACATTGGGGAATCAAGACACTCGAATGACTTGCTTATATCGGCTTATATTGTTGTCGACTGTTATCGTTTTTCATAGTAAATTTGTTGCCAAATAAGTCTGTGTAAGTAGCGACTCCTTCAACAATCTGAAGTTGATACTCATATGAAGTAAAATGTGATAAATTACCTGTCTTTGAAGAGATAACTATTCCAAATCCAAAAAGATGATCCAGAAAATGATGTAAATTCGGCGCAGTATTATGTACTCAGTCACAAAGTGGCTAGTGCAGTTTTTAAAGTAGAATTCTGCATCACACTTTGCGAAAACGTACTTGGCAATAACGTACTTGCATGAATAGCTTGAGTGAAAATGACAGCATGACATTGACACATGTCGACTATGTCGTCGCCAACTTCTTTAGCTCTGAGTACCATGGCATCAAAATATCTGTCAATAGATAAGATAAGGAGCCCAAACTTTTTGTGCAGGAAAAGACGACCATGTTGTCAATCGATTTCGAGTTTATTAAAAACTCATCTTCAGGACAATACAATCAGAGGAAACAAAGGGTTATATACAAACTGCATGGTCACAACACAACTCACTTAAAACAGTTGGAAAAAAATCTAAAATTAGAACATGTGCAGCGGAATTGATGAACAGTTCTCATTAATTAGGTGGGCACTGGTTGATTTGATGCACAGTGTTTCAGCGATGCGAGTGTGAGCTGTTTTAAATATGACCTTGAAGTCCATTAAGCTGTCAATAGCTACCCAGAAGCGTTTTTGGCATGTTTATTCTTTCTTATGATTTTTTTATATCGTATTCACAAATGGCAGCTTTTGTTTACCATAGCTCGTCCACCGTCCACCAAATCCGGTGATTGCAAGATTTTCCATCACACTTTTCCATAACAAAGCACGTCATGCGGCGCATTTTCTATTTTGATATTACAGGGTGTCGACAGATTTTCGGATTTTCATTTTCCCGTATTTCTCCCGGGCTTTCCCAGATATCAGCAATATTTTTCAAGTGGTACTAAATTTGCCTTACAACTTTTGAGAAATATTAGAAATAACGTATCTAATATATTCTCAAAACCTCTCTATTACAATGGTACTGAGAAACTCTGTCATCGATGTCCATAATCATGTTATCAAATTGAAATCAGCTACATATATACTTAGGATAGTTTGGACTTCCCATGTGTAAATCACATGTTTGTTCCAATAAAATCCTTAATACAGGACTGGGCTCAATTTCACGTAAAATCGCATTGTAATTTAACTGTTAACTATTCAAGTCAACTTCAGTCAAGTTTGACTGTCAAACTTCACCAATATTCCAGAATATCTAAACATAAAATCCTCCAAGTCAAGAAACGGGCCTCCAAAATTATTGAAGTGATCATCGAGCCAAAATTTACGGACGCTTGTCGGTAGCATGTGTAATTCAATATTGACAATAGTGATTGCCGATGAATCACATTCTCTGAGGGATTTGTTTCTCTTCTAAGTTTCCGACATTTATCCATCCGTAATAACTGTATCCTGCATCCTTCTTTGTCTTGTAATATGTGTTATTGTGGAATTGATTGCGCTTGCCGAATATCACATATGATTTTATGAGCAGGATGATATTATTACTACAGTATCTAAAACAATACAAGCACTATCATGATTATCATGCAAAAGATGAGGAATTTTGTTATTTCGATGATTTTATGTATTTCACCTTGTTTCAAAGGCTATTTTAGGATGAATTACTCCTAAAAACCTCTAACTCCTCAAAACAAGGATAGACATTTCTAACATTGTAATAAATCAATAAATGATTGGTAATTGCTCACTAAATTTAATTCATCATTTCCAATCGACCCTCTTTGATCGATATGAAGAGCTTCTCTGAGGAAATCAATCACTTATAACAATCATTCTTTGTTTGATTTCAAAAGAGACATCAAATACCAAACTAATATATGCCGATATGGCACAGTTTCCTTAAAGATATCAGTAAAAATTGCATTCTACACTGAGCCATTGTTCCAATCAGTTATCAGAAAATAACATTTCCGAATTTCAATAATTCAAAAAGTGCATGTTTAAAAATTCAAAACAATGATGTGAGTTTTACTATGCTTTCATAAGAACCATGCTTCCTCCAAAAATAGAATTCACAAATATGGGGGGAAATAGTCACATAGAAGGAAAGTCCTCGTGCAGTTCCAATGATGACCTCGTATTGTTTCAATGAAAGCTCCATAGGTATATCAAAATATCCATTCGACTGTAAAACCTTTGTACCACCTCGATGTAAACCGATGGAATAGCATTTGGAATGCAAATGCCATCATCAGTAACTGTATGTAATGTATCTGATTTTGAGTGAAACGAAGATGAGAGCACTATAACTTCAGATCAACCAAGGACATCCCTTGACTGTACAGATCATTTTATGAACAAAGATATATACAATCAAGAAGTGATTGGATTCAACCCAAATGAATTTTGCCACCAAATTTATGTTAGATAATGAATGATATTTGACTCTAATAACCGAAATCAGTTTTTTGAAAGTACTAATTATGTGAGCAGTGGTTCTTAAATTTATATGAATTTAAAATATAATAATAATATATAATTATATAAGCATATGCCTTTCCTCAATGAGCTGCAGCCAGTGAACTACTTACAGGATCTAAATGATTCCACATCAATAGAAAAGTTTATTTCCTGAATTTTCCAAGGATGAAAAACCGCTTCATTATCATTATCTGATTCATGAAATTCTGAAAAGTTTCTATTTAGCGATTTTTCAGACCTCATTTTTCGGACATGCTAAGTTGCAGCAACAAATTGCATTTCGACATTTTGAACTGCAGCGTATTCATGCCATGATAGAAAACCATAGTATCCAAATACAACGTTAATACAATAGCACGATGACACCAATTTATCAAGAAATAAACAACAGAAGAAACAGGAAAAACTGCCACGCTAGACGAAGACCGTGAAGGGCTTAAGTATTCCATCTTATCATCCTTTTTATGTATCAGTTTACGTTAACGAGAAACAATGGGCACATGGCAACCGTCAGTCACAGAGTTGTGTCTGATGTTTCTAACAACGTCAGGTATAATTCTGCAGAATCAAGGTCTCGATAATTTCCTGATTCAAAGGATAGCAAATGACGGTGCGAAGCGATAATGCTACCACTATATTGGAAGACAATACCATCGGACTAAACCATGGCAGAAGTTTCTTTATCTGGTTTAATTTGACATCAAGGTGACTTTGCATTCGTCATCCAATTATTCAAATTGCTTCTCCTTCACAATGCATAGCTAATTCCGTCAGTTTCTTGTAATTGGTGTTTATTGAAATTAACATTCATAACATGACGATAACAAATTTCAAAAATATTAATTCCATTCATTGAGAATACATAGCTTTTGAAAATATCATGTCTTAAAAAAGCAATTTGCTATTTCAGCCTTGCGTGCTTGACACTAGAAGTCTGAAAAAATTTGACTAAAAGCAAAAACTGCATGAAAAAGGTTATAAAACTTTATTAATTAGTTGATGAAAATCAAATGTTTTATGATTATTAAAAGTACAAAAAATTAGACCTTCTATCGTTGAACCATTCAAATCTTATGAATAGCTCACGGGGCTATGGATATGGGTGATGAGATATGGATGATCGCGAATCGTTGAATCGATAGTATTGGGAGCGTCCAACAAGGAAAGACTCAAACCAGTTGAGAAAGACACCACTTAAACCAATGATTTATGCAGTCGTGTGAGGAGGATATCGTGGGAGACAGTGTCGAATGCTGTGACGTTATGTCAAGAGCTGGCCAATAAATTCACTTCGCCTTTATCGATGGAAGAGAGTAAATCACTTACTACGTTGACGATAGTAGTTTCGTCGAATGAAGTTTTGGATTAAGCTGACTGATATTGAGTATGTAAGTCATTTGAATATAGATGTGACCTCAGTTGTTGTAAAACCAGTCTTTCAATCATTTTGGAGATAAAACTAAGATTGCTGATTGGTCTATATGAAGATGGATCATCAACATTCTTTTTGTCTTTTTTCATCACCGGAAAGTTGTTGAGTGACGCATGATGATGCCAAGGCAGGTGAAAAAAAAGGAAAAAAAGAAAGAGAACAAATAGGAAAAGAAAAGATGCGAAAGGTGGGAAGAAAATTTGAAATGACCAAGAGTAAGTGAGTTATTGACTAGATTTGTCAAGAATGGTAAAAGTAAATCGAGACATTTCTTCAGCATGAGAGTTGGCAGAGGATCTGTACTTGAGCATTTATTTGGTAACTGAACATATAGTTGATAAACTTGATTTTCAGAAACAAGCAAGAATGTTAATACAAGGCGATGATTCACAGGAGTAGAGAAGTTTTGTGGACCACAGTCACATGAGCCGCTCGAAGATATAATTGTCTCAACTTTTTCCGAGAAATAGCGTTCGAAGTCAGTAGCAGTGAGAATGTCAGATGTGGATGATCTGCCTCTACCAAGTATATCATTGAAGTATCTCCAACGATTTTGTGAATTTCCGTTTTCTGAATGCATTCTTGAGTGCCAGTAAAGTTTACGTTTTGATTTCAATAGTTGGCGATATTTAACGCTTTACAAGTATTCCATGTTTCATGAACAGTAGTCATAATCGCTTGATGAATTGCGCTTAGCCCAGCGTTCAATCCAACGAAGTAAGCGTTTACCCATGTCGACATTCCTGATCGAACCAAGGATCGAATTTCTTTGACAGATTCTTATGGTCCTGGTAGGAATTAGTTGATCAATAATATCAGTTATTGTTGTGTTATAGAGATCGACAAGTTGATCCACGGAAAGATCCGCCCAAGACACAATAATCACATAGAATGGAATTAGCCAATGATGAGCGAAGCATCTCAACATCAAGAAACTTCCATGGGAGATAGGTTATCGTTTTATAGTCTGGAGTTGGTCTTTGAATACTTGACTTCCAGTATAAAAGTCGGTGATCCGATACACTTAAATCCAAATAAATTGATAGGGGAGATATGATAATCATTCCTGTAAATAGCAGATCCAACGTACCAACCATGAATATGTGTAGGCTGTGTGACATTGGTTAATGAAACCTAAAGATTCGAATAAATTAAGTAAGTGTTTGTCCATTCATATCACTTGACCGTTCGATGTGAATATTATAATCACCAGCAAGAATCACAGGTTCTGTTATAAGCACCGAAGATTTCAAGAATTCTAGTCATTTCAGAAAAGAACTTTGTTGTAGTAGGACCTGTCCGGTAAATGAGAACTACAATACAAGTCGACGAATTTGATGTAGTTTCTGGCAGTAACTATCTCACAAGACTTCAATTGAAACCCAAAGGAATGTTTGTAAGACGAGAACCATGTCCAGATACGATTGCAACTCCTCCATGATTTACAGATAGTGTGTCGCCATGAATGCGTCGACGAGGTTCATCAACGACGTTAAATCCACAAGATCGAAGACGAGACATGCAAACAGAATCAGAGTCATGCCAGGTTTCTGTAATTAGCACAACATTAATACCATTTACGTCTAGAAGGTCGAGTAGATCATCAACTTTATTGTTAAAGCGATTTGCATATTAATGAGACCAAAGGAGAGGTTTTTTTAGGAGTACTCAATTGATGTCGGTCACATCTCGAAAGTTGTCGAAGATAGCGAGGAATACATGTGGTTACATCAGATATTGGAGTTTCTGATTGTCTTCTGGAGCTAGAAATACGAGTTCGAATGGAGGTTTGTTCCTGAGTTGTAGCACACATGGCTATGATTTCGGAGTTTCAGTGCGAAGAATTTGCGTTTCACAGTGCGTGATAGTCCATGACAAGATTTGTTTTCGGATTCCAAGTAGAATTGAAGAGTCGTAATGTATTGTCATCACGTGAAGATGCGTTGACTGTCTGCGTTGATTAACATGCGAACGACGCTTCTGCACAATATTGCAGGAAGCGCTGTGCTATCCGACCAGCCCCGACCGCAGGTCGATGATCGAATTGCTTGATAGCGACCCGACATTTGAAGCACTGGTCTATACATTAGCCCCATTGGTTTGGGTGACCTTTCTACTATGATTTACTGTGAAGTTTTCGAACTCATCACTTAGCTTAGCCCTGGCTTTTATTCGAAATACCAACAAAAACTCTGGATGCACCTTTTTTTCAGTGGCAGCGCTGGAAGAATTGTTTTTTTTTGTTGGCATGATTTTGGACAGATATCTTCCTCCACTTAGTGCGGATGTAGGGCGCATAAGTAACCTTCAGTGTTAAATTGAACGATTCTTCCATAGATATTTTATTGCTTACAAAGTTGTGCACTTGTAACGTATATTTCAACTTATGAAGTTGATGACGTGAAGGTAAACAATCATTTAGATATGACTTATTTTTTGTATGCATTTACAGGCTGGAAAATTTGACAATTGCTATGTTGCGGGTCTGCTACAAAAATGCATGCAAGCCTTTTAAGAAACACAAAATTCACAACGATTTTTTGCGACCTCGGTCGATTGATTGCGAGCTCATGCTTGTATGTGTAAATCATTGTCGACACAGGTATGCAACACGACTTTAATGTGAACTGCTTTAGCAAGGTACTCAGATTACTTACTTGGAAAAGATTTAGCGATTGGAAATTATTAGTCAACGTGTCAATGACATAACCATCGCCTAACAGACATCGATGACACGAATGAAGTCATGAAAAAACGCGTCATTAAAGGGTGGCTAGGGAAGACAAACGCCATTGAGTTTATAGGATATCGTCAAAAAAATGTCACATTTTTGGCTCACAAATGAGACGTTGCGCACTAGCTATGTCACGATACAACAATGAAATTTGACATGGAAGGTACCTGTGACTATTGTGAGATGCCTAGCATTGTAACAAAACGCGTCTCTCATCTAAGGTGCATAGGAGACAAACCATTGGGAGGTATAGAGGAAAAGTCACAAATGTCACATTTTTGGTAGAACGAGACGTTTGGTGCGCCATGGACAAATGGCACGATACATCAATGAAATTTTGACATTGGAGGTACTTGGTGACTATTGTGATGATGCTAGCATTGACAACGCGTCATCTAAAGGTGCATAGGAAGACAAAACGCATAGAGTTTATAGGAAATGTCAAAAAATGTCACATTTTTGGTACAAATGAGACGTTTGCGCATAGCAAATGTCACGATACAACAATTGGCAAAATGTCACGATACAACAAAGAAATTTGACATGGAAGGTACCTGTGACTATTGTGAAGATGCCTGCATTGGACCAAGCGTCATCTAAGGGTGCATAGGAAGACAAAACGCATAGAGTCTGAGGAGATGTACAAAATGTCACATTTTGGTACCAAACGGAGACGTTTGCGCATGGCAAATGATCACGATACAACAGAGAAATTTGACATAGAGGTACCTGTGGACAATTGTGAACGATGCCTTAGCATTGACAAAAACGCGTCATCTAAGGGTGCATAGGAAGACAAAACGCATAGAGTTTAGAGGAAAAGTCACAAAATGTCACATTTTTTGGTAAGAAACGAGACGTTTGCGCATGGCAAATGTCACGATACAACAATGAAATTTGACCATGGAGGTTACCTGTGACTATTGTGAAGATGCTTAGCATTGACAAACGCCGTCATCTAAGGGTGCATAGGAAGACAAACGCATAGAGTCTAGAGGAAAAGTCACAAAATGTCACATTTTTGGTACAAACGAAGACGTTTTGCGCATGGCAAATGTCACGATACAACAATGAAATTGACATGGAGGTACCTGTGACTTTTGTGAAGATGCCTAGCATTACAAACGCGTCATCTAAAGGGAGCTCTTAGGGAAGACAAAACGCATAGAGTTTAGAGGAGAAGTAACAAAATGTCACATTTTGGTTAGAAAGGAGACGTTTGGTTGCGGGCATGAAAAATGTCCGATACAACAATGATTTTGACCATGGACGGTACATGTGTGACTATTGTGAAGATGCCTAGCATTGACAAACGCGTCATCTAAGGGTGCATAGGAAGACAAACGCATAGAGTTTAGAGGAAAAAGTCACAAAATGTCACATTTTTGGTAGAAAACGAGACGTTTGCGCATGGCAAATGTCACGATTCACAACAGAGAAATTTGACATGGAGGATACCTGTGACTATTGTGAAGATGCCTAGCATTGACAAACGCGTCATCTAAGGTTGCATAGGAAGACAAACGCATAGAGTTTAGAGGAAAAGTCACAAAATGTCACATTTTTGGTACAAAACGAGACGTTTGCGCTGGCAAATGTCTCGATACAACAATGAAATTTGACATGGTGGTACCAGTGATATTGTGTAGGTTGCTTTGCATTGACAAACGCGTCATCTAAGGGTGCATAGAAGACAAAACGCATAGAGTTTAAGAGGGAAAAAGTCACATAATGTCACATTTTTGGTACAAACGCGAGACGGTTTGCGCATGGCAAATGTCACGATACAACAATCTTAAATTTGACATGGAGGTACCTGTGACTATTGTGAAGATGCCTAGCATTGACAAACGCGTCATCTAAGGGTGTATAGGAAGACAAACGCATAGAGTTTTAGAGGAGAAGTCACAAAAATGTCACATTTTGGTACGAACGAGACGTTTGCGCATGGCAAACCAGCTTTGAGGGAGCAATGAATGTTTGAAGTTGAGGCAATCTGATAGTGATAAGGTTTAACGTTTTGACATGGACAACGACTTCCTCTAGCCGGCCTTACAAGGTATTGGGGTTGTAATTTTTCGAAAATGTCTGGTTTTATGGTAGAAATCAACCAATTTTTGATTCGCTGCTTAACATTGCAATGAGCGTGCTGGATTGCCCACCACGTTCTCTACTAACAGGCATCTGGGCAATTTGAATTGGATTGTGAGGACCAAAATGTCAGACATAAAGGAATAATGACAAGGGATTTTTCGGCTAAGTGGGGATAGTTGGAAGTTCAAGATATTTTCGAAACAAAAATAAAAATTTAATTTAGAGTGATTTGATTTGCTGAAAATGGACTAATCATGGAACATTTCTCTAAACATTTGCAAATGCGTTTTCAAAGTCGAATACGTGGACATTTTACGATATGTTCACGTTTAGATCGTCAGCTGACAATTTCAAAATATGAGATCATTATCTAAGATTTACTATGAATTACTAATATTATTTCATAACATTGCTTGTATAATTATTTACAATTTTATGATACATAAACCAAGGAGTAAATATTGCAATATTTTTCAAATTTTGACTTGTATTGAACGACCTTGCACATCAGCTGAGATGATCCTCGTAAATGAAATTGGTCCAGTTTACCCAGTCGGTGTAAATCCGATCCTGCCGATCGCGCCGATCGGAGAAAAATTGCTCAAGTCCTTTAATCGCTAAATAATGCACTCATATATAGGGAAGCATATGCCTTGCTAATCCTACGTGCAACAATATTCATTGATATAGGTTGTTTTCCAGGAAAATATGACTATCAAATTTCAATTAATTCGACATCACTACTGCTATTCCAACTGCTGTTTTCGTTAGTGTTCCCCTGCGACGCGGCGGTTTCAAGCATTCTCCACACTCTGCAAGACCAAATACCTACGCAGACATGTGAGAAACCCCCTCGACCTCAATAATTCTGTAACCCGATCGCTGGACTTTTATGACAAAAGATAAGTCCAAATTTTGAGCGAATTTGACCATCACTACTGCTATTCAACTGCGATTCTGCGTAGTGTTTCCGACTGGCGATCGTCGGCGTTTCAAGCATTCTCCACACTCCCAAGAAACCAAATACTACTCAACATTGGAGAACCCCCGTCGATCTCAATATTTCTATAACCGATCGCTATGACTTTATGACGAAAGATAGGCAAATTTTGAGCGAATTTGACCATCACTACTGCTATTACAACTGCTAATTTCGTATGTTCCCCTGGCGATCGCGGCGTTTTCAAGCATTCCTTCCACACCGCAAGACCAAATACACCTCAGACATGTGGAGAAACCCCCGTCATCACAATATTCTATAACCGATCGCTGACTTTATGACGAAAAGATAGCAAATTTTGAGCGAAAATTGACCATCACTACTGCTATTCAACTGCTATTTTCCGTAGTGTTCCCTGCGATCGGCGGCGGTTTCCAGCATTCTCCACACTCGCAAAAAGTAAAACTTCAAATAACAAATCACTACTCATACATGTGGAGAAATCCCCCGTCGATCTCAATATTTCTATAAAACCGATCGCTGACTTTATGACGAAAAGATAGGCAATTTTTGAGCGAATTTGACCATCACTACAGCTATTTGAACTGTATGCAATCTATGGTAAATCATATGTGACATTTATGAACCTAATGCTCATCCGCGAATCTATGTACTTATGTGTCAAAAAGCATGCTGTTTGACCCTAGCAAGTTTTCTATTCTTTTACTTTGATGAATAAAGCAACCACCAACAAATAGCATTTTAACAATTTTTTATCACGTTTTTATTTAAATGAAGCTGCGACATGGATCTGGCAGTAAGACTGAGCAAGTTGTTAACATCTTGTCGACAACAAGTCTCAAAGTCGCAAAGGAAGAATGCCATTGTCGCTCCAAAAGATGGGGAACGACTTCCGTGATTGTTTGTTGGTGAAGGGAGTGCACACAAATCTGCGACGTGAATTATGCGTTGGAATGCTCTTTATTTCAATTTTTCTGTCACAATTTGTAATGGCGAATTTGTGATGAGTAGATGATGTCTGTGTAGACTGGAAACCTGTATAGTGTCTTGCGGATTTATTACCATCATATTTTTACTTGTAGGCGGCCACCTGCTAGGTTGTTAGCACTTTCATGATAACAGGTTCATCGACGCATGAAGACCTATTGCACATGAAATAGAAAAAAGTCTGATAGATATGTGAAGAGATATTTTAGATCAACAGTCGAACGCTGTCACTTGACACGCTGTCATTGCCCCTTTGGTGGTTCTGCACTCGAATGTCCGTAGGAGACCAGATTCATTCTGGAGGTCGAAGATGAGTAAGCAAGCCGGATACCATCCGCAAAATAGTTTGTATCGCAGTAGTCGGAACTGCAATGGTTCGCTGCAAACAGCTACAAAAAGATAAAGTATTCGTAGACGGATTTAGTTAAGGTCATCTACCGAGAAATACTATTACCTGGAAAGCATGTGTTCGAACGCAGATAAAGAATTCAAAGAATGTATGCTTACACATAATCCTTTATAACAAGGCATGTCATGAAATGTTGAATTTCAATGCTCAGATGCCCGTCTTCGATTGGATTGCCGTGGAAGAACACAGGTCAGTAAAGCTTCCGAACAAAATCCCTCCACAACAAGATTCAGAAACAACATCATTTCGAAGTCGAGGGGTACAGGTGGTTTTCGAGGAGTATGGAGGAGCTTTCGCCCACTGGCATGGAGGTGATCGTGGTCTTTTATGATGGCGTCCGACACCGATTTCCAGCTGCACCACATGGAATTCCATCTTCTTCTCAGCTCGAACTTTCCAACGCACCCGACCAAAGCGATTTGGAGGAGATCCGAGCGATGACGACACTGCAAAGAAGTTTACATTCAACACTGCACAAAAAGGTATTTATACACTCGTTAGAGATGCGTCCTTGTGAGTGATTATTTAATCGCATTATATTCCAATTAAGATGTAGATATCTTTACAGTGGAAATAACAATGGAATAAAATTTGACATTTGAAATCAATCAGTTAAATAAAAATTAAGGTTAAATGTTTTTCCTGAATACTAACTATCATGCTTATTAAGTATGAAATAAAGTTAAAATTATGTCTACTACTTATATAATGCTTGTATTTTTGGTTTACAGGAAGATAATTATTATAAGTGAATATGATGAACAAAAATCAAATTACACTTTGATGTCATGACATCTAATGTTTTTAACAGACACTCAAAATATTTATCCGTGATGAAATACTTGGGATTAATATAAATGAAATTACCTCACATGATAGATGATTTATTTTTGAATTATTACCGCGACAGTAAATGGATTTATAAATAATGGAAGCGGATCGCAGCTGATTATTGTCTTTAGTGCAGAGCGTGCGGAGTGGAGTGGGCAAAACTGCCAATGGAGCGAGCGGAGACCGCTTACATATTAAACGTGCAGCGGAGCTGGTGAAATTAAATCGGTTCCATATCCCTACTGCTGACATGATCAGACTGAATGAGAGATTGTGTTACCTTTCAAAGACCGAAATCTCTTCTGTGACTTGTTATGAATGCTCTCGGTGGGCTTAGAAGGTGCTGATGGCTGTCATAACTGATGGAGAGTTGTGATACATTCAGACCGAATGCTCTTCCTGCGACTTGTAATGAAGCTCTCGTGGGCTTGAAGTGCTGATGCGGTCAGACTGATGGAGCGTTGGATACTTTCAGACCGAATGCTCTTCCAGCGACGTGTAATGATGCTCTCGTGGGCTTAGAAGGTGCAGATGCGGTCAGACTGATGGAGCGTTGTGAATACTTTCAGACCTAATTGCTCCTGCATAGATTGCCATACCTGAAGTGTTTGGCTATTCCCCCCAATGGTAAAACAGTGATTAGGAAATGACCTAATATGCCATTTCATGTAAAAATAATGACTCTATGTCTAGGATTAGTACTGCTTGCTAACAAAAAATTGGAAAAATTTGTTATTGAACAAGAAGCATCAAATCTCCGTCCCATTGATTAACTGGTTTTTTCTTTGATCGTCTATGACAAAGCGGAAGCTACGACCTACGACTAAACTTCGCAATGCAAAGATTGTTAGTAAGGCATTAGGTGTGTAGCATCAGTGAAAGTTCTCTTGAAAATTTGTCTGGCTGCCTGACTGTATATTCATTGCGATGTATAATTCTGCCTGATAACATGCATGCAACATGATGCTGACCAGTGTGTTATTGTCTAAATGTGATCGCGTACCTCCACACCTTCCTTTCGTTTACAGGAAAACCACCGCGCAACTAAAATCAGGTGAAAAATGCCATCGGATTGCACGAAACCTGGCGAAAGATCGACTCTGACACTGCTTGAAGTAAATTATCAGATTACTCCATCTATTCATAAATTACAAACTAACCGAAAGGGTTAAACAAAATGTAAACCAGAGGATGAATCGATTAATCGCTGATTACTACACGTTAGAGCATATTAGCATAATAATCATAGCAGGTATCAATCATTTACTAAGTCACTTGAGGTTTACTAGGTAAAATTATGCTTGAATGATAAATATTTCATTTACAATAATTACTCAAGATGTTTTTCCTTGCTCAGAAAAAAGGCGCATGAGCTTTCAGAAGCTGATCAAAATTGCGCGAGAAGTGCACTAGCGAAGCAGGTAAAAGTTTTGTCATAGAAAAAAAAAATTATAGTAGTGATTATGAGGACCAGTTCCTCTTCGGCTATGCGATGGACACCAAGTCACAAAAGTCCAGAGTTTTAGTAATATTCGTATATATACGTATTCATAGACCTCCGACATAATTTCAAGCCCGCAATTAACTGAAACCGCAAGAGAAAATCTCACAGCACAAATATCTTGTGCCACAATAAAATCATTCGGCATTAAATAAATTCGGTGCGTAATTAAAATCACAGCCGAAGCTCGTAATTCGCACGGATAACTAAATTTCGTGCTAATTAATTTTCAAACGACTGTGGCCTTTTTTTTTGTATCTTTGCATAAGAAAGCTGGTGTTTAATTAAAGTTTCGATGATTAAGACATGCAAGCCTGGTAAAAAATTAATGGTCTTGATTAGCGAGTTTTAGACTGCAATATACATAATTCGACCATATCTTGCAAGAAGTCGCTTTTATGACTTGTTCTGCACCGTCCGTGCTCGCTTAGTCGTTAAACATTTTGTGGAATTATTCTCAGAGAGAATATTATGCGTCTTTGTCGTGAAGCTCATATCCCATCCATCAAAGTTACTACATATAACAGCGATCGTCATCCACGCGAGAAGATGTGATTGTAAACCTAGCAGACTAAGCTCGATCGAGCATCAACGCAAGCATAGGGCTCTCAAAGTTTGAGAGGATGTCTTAAAAGGTTATCTGAAAATCCTGCGAATTCCTAAAATCATCTTCCAAATAACAGTAAAACGCCGCTAATAAAGGCATGCCACTATATAGGCACATCTGCTTCAAAGCATTTTTCTGTCGGCCGAATTTTCCCCTATCTATCATCACTGGCCACAGTATCTCAAATGATTATATCGCTATTTTCTTTATTATTTGCCTATTAACATTTCTCCAATTGCCTTCTTGATTGCTTTTCATCGCTGCCTACACTTTTGGGCCGGTCAGTCCCGTATACCTGGTGGACGACAGTCGCGTTGGGAGAGATGATCCTGATGAAAAGTCTATAAGGAACGACCTTGGAGTAAGTATATTCATCATTTTTCATAGTAATTTTCGGCCCGTGGGATTGTAGTTGTTGGGATCCTATTCAATTTTGGATGATTTAATTCCTCTAGAAGATCAAGTAATCATTACAGTTTCAAACAGACAGACACAAATCTGCATCATTATTCGAAAAGAATTGCAGCCTACTGTCCCTCAGTAACTTAGAATGTAGCGGCAATTCCTGGCACATCTAAAAGCCCAAAGCTCCACGAACCAAACCGTGAAATGTCTGTGAATCTGTTACCCCCTCGGCCGATGTTCGAATTCGAAGACCATATTCAGCTTCATTATCTGCTCTAATAGTTAATCTAAATTAAAAGTGTAGGTAAATAAAGCATCTGAAAAAGTTAGGAATTTTAGATTGATCGGATAACTTGTCATATGTCGATGAACGCATATTACACACGTTTGATAATTTGACATGTGAATCGATCAACGGTTTTTTTTCTTCTTATGATCATGACACTCTCTTTAATATGTGAAGCAAATCATTCAACCATCACATACATTCCGACCAACTCATGCTTCAGAAACTCTCCCTTGAATGACTTTTCTGTTCTCAGCCAGTAGGTGGATGAAAGAGAGTTGCATTAGCGAGAGTACACTGGAACTTCAAATTTCATGCTCATGCTTATGATGACATGTGCGTTTACAGTTAAATAAGGTGTTGACATGTCTATTTTATTATATTTCTGTTTAAACCTCCCGTCTCCTACTTACTGCAGAGAGAAAGATCGGTACATGAAACTAATGTGGCAAATCAAGTCAATCCCTCAAGAAAGTGACCATCGCGGCCAGAGTAATTAAAGATAGAAATGTCCCTCATGAGAGCGCAAGTATAAAGAAAACCCGAACCGAAGGAACCCGAATCAAAGAAACCCGAAACCAAAGAAGCCCGAGCCCAAAGAAACTCGATCCAAGGTGAAACAGCCTCACGCTATAGAACAAGGAAGAGCAAACAGTGTCGTCCTAGACGAAGACGACGATTTTTTTAATTAGTTTTGTGAATATTCAGATTTTTTTCCTTGTAAATAATTCGTTTAATTAGACAGCATTTTTCTCAATAATCAACTTTGTAAAACTTTTGTATGAAATACCTGAACGATGAACGACGATTTTTCCAAATCTTTTTTGTCCATATTGAGAATTTTCAAGTTTTTTTTCCTGTAAATAAAAATTCTTTCATGAGACAACATTTCGAAAATAAACCTTTTTGTAAATTTAAACTCCGCATATGAAATCATGGTTCCTATATGTATATTGTATATTACACTGATGATTCCAATATCAATTTTCTAGTTTGATACTTTAGCTAACAACTATTTTGCTTATTGTCCTGTAAGAGAATTATGGAACAAAGGTGCAAATACAGTGATGAACGACAGACTTAAAAGATGTTTGTGCAGATCAGGTAGGAAGCTGTGGTAGACCTTCCGCAAATATCAACATAGTATCAGTACCCTTCCTCTGTCACTTTTTTTCTTCACTCTATCACCCTACATCACGAGGTGGATTACCATAACTCACAGACATCCATCGGTGAAGGCCAAGTTCTCACAACAACAAAAAACAACACAAAACAAAACAAGGACAAAAAAAATAAACAAAACAAAAAACACACAAAAACAATATTGTAGCAGTTTATCGACATTGCCAAGCTTGGCTACAATAGAACTCCTAAACTCGTTTTTTGGTGTGCAACTCTGGAAACAATTTCCCACCTAATATCCCTTTGTTTTAGTTGTGATGAAACATTTCATTGTTAGTTTATGAAGTGGTGCTTTGGAACTCTCAAGCAGATACTTGCCAGTTCATAATCCTGCAGCGACATCATTTGGATTCATTTCCCCGATTCTGGCACCTTCGTCGATTGATGCCATCTCACAAGGTGCAACTGTTTCTCCTTGATTGATGAACTATATCTTGACATGGCAGCTTTCGTCAATTTTGAATATCAACTTGCTCACAATTAAGAAAATGAGAGTTTTCATTAAGGTTTGAATAGCCGTGGGTAATGCTTTAAAGACGACGTTTCTGGTGGTGGTTGCATACAAATCCTAACCTCCTAGTAAACGTTCCAGGATCGCAGAAAACTTAACCGAATATAAGAAAATCTAATTCCTATACTGTTTCTGAATATCATTGAAACGGTAAACTCGTGGGTCAGATTCAGATGCTTTGTCGACGCGATCTGTTTGGAGATCCAATGTGGTCGGCAGAAATTTCATTTTTCTCCCATCGTACTTGAACTGATCTCTTTTACTTCTACAAATTTGGAAGAAATTGCTTCTGTTGGACTATTTTAGTAAAGATTCACAGCTCGTCAAAAGAAAGACCGAGGGATCAAGCATATCTATACTAAAAATTTAAGGGGTTCTTTTCTCGCTTATATTCTTCATTGTTTTTGTATTCATACTCTTCTGCAAAATGACCGTTTCGTTATCCACGTCTCCACAGATTGAAAATTATCGAATTTTGTTAATCAGAATGGAGAGAATTCATTCAGTTTTGGGAAACCTAAAGGAGATATCAGATCATCACTATTTGCATCTCACATTTTTGGACGTTAATCTAGAGACCTAGATCGAACCTTCCATCATACAACCATTGGTCTTGATTTAAAGCTGTTACTGCCTCACAAGCTAGTTCTTGGATTACGATCGTTCCTGATGGTTGGTAAGAATCTTTTCGTGGCAAGCACTACAGTCAGTTTTGTAGGTTGACTTGGACATAGCTATGGACTGTACCATTCCTCCATCACTGTCCGTGTAATGTCAGCTGGAAACTTCATATTCAAAAGATTATCGACGTACAATTTTTTAGTATGCAGATAAACGACAAGATATTTCAATTCTGATTTAAGGCGCAGTAGTTTTAGAGAAGCTCGAAAATAGCTCTTCAGTTCAGGAGTATAATACTCTTGAAATGTTATGGAGTGTTGGACTGAAACGCTGATTTTGAATGCCGCTTCACTCAATGTTTAAAAAAAAAAAAAAAATGTGTGGGGGGGGGTAAAAAATGAATTAAATTACAATCAATAGTTTAATTTCTTGTATTACAAGCGCCACATGAGACCATAGCTGCTGCTTAGCTTTTTCACAAATAAATCAAAGTTGGTCTCATGCAGCATAAAGCATTAGATATCACAAGACAGCTGCTTCAAACGCAGTCTCACGATGCTTCTTGTGGTGGACCAACTAGCGAGAGTTTACCCACGTTATCCGCAAAGCATTTGTTTCTTCTGATCAGTCTGCAAAGAATATCCACGCATTTTCAAAGCAAAGAAGGAGAGAGTACTTTCATCCTTGTATTTGTTCTGCGATTTGTCAGAGATTAAAGGATCAGAACCTTTGCAATCGACGATCGGCTGGAGATCGGTTTCCCTGCGATCCACTAATGCTTTTCAATGTGCATTTGGTCTGGTTTCACTCCATTGCAGTTTAATGTAGTTTTCTCTCTTATACCTTGCAGACGAAATGGCCATGAGTTGGGCACCGATTGGGGATCTATCAGCAGGAATATCTTGTCATGTAAAAATGAATGCTGGGGATTTATCAGGTAAACCACTTGTCACATGATACGAAGACCATGAAGAATTTATCACAGTCTGCTTGTTGGTTTTATAGTAATGTAATGTAGATCACCTTTTACCCCAATCTTTCAAATTTAGTAGTTCGATCGTTGCGAATCGGATTTTTACACTCACGAGATTTTGGTTTCGTCGGATCGGCAGCGATCCGGCACGATCCGGATTTACACCGACCCTATCTTTCAACTGCTGTAAATGTGTTAAACAATTCATTGATCATCATTAAACGATAGCAGATTGGCGTCCACTAGCAGAATATTACATACGGCATATTGTGACTGTCTTATTAACAACAAGTAATTTTTGATATATTACCTACATACCTTACTAACCATTAGGATTATTACACTTCACAGTGCAATTGGCGTTAACATTGAGCCGTCCAAGCCCGCTGCTTCAAAACAGCGTACCTAACATTCCCTGGACAGAGGACGATAAGTTAGTTAAGGACCTTGCTTATTCCAAAAAAAACCCAATTTATCAATTTCCAGAATTCCGTACATTGTCAAACAGAATAGCCGCAAACGTAACGAATGAGCGAGAGACCAAGTTTTCCGTCCATGGTTCGTCGCAGGACCCAGAATATAAGGGATTTTATTTTACAACTAACCGCCACCGGCTTGGTGCGAATTCCAAGGTTCTAGAATTCCAATTAAGAGACAGATACTTTCAGGCATTAACGATGCGAACAGTCTAGTGAATTTATAGTTTCACTCATTTCAGTTTTCAACTGGAATTCCACTCCATTTCAAGTTCTTCAGAAAAAAAAAACCCAGTTATTACTATTGTAGAGAACAAATCATGTTATTTTTGGGAAAGATGATGAATATATAAAGTTTAATTCGCTGCGAGCTCGATTCTTTACATGTATATTGTACGTTTACAACCATTCATCGTATTCCCTTGCATTCGCATTCAGTTCTTTCGCCTCTTGAATTGAGGTAAGCAGCGACGACCAATCACAAACTTTATATTTTTGTAAAGAATGTAAATTTTAGTTTTCATTCTATTTTCACGCTGCTTTGCACGTTTTCTCTACTTCTTTAAAATCAGTTTTCTACATTCGCACACGTGACTTCATTCAATATAGGTATTAAAAATGTAAAATTTAAAGTATTAAGGATTCGCAGACATAACTCAGTGTCTGCTAAAAATAGGTTTAATTTTCGTCTGATAAGATATTGTCACCTGTGTTGGGGGATACCTATTTCTACAATATACATAATACAGCGACTTGGATAATTAAATTATATCGTAATTGGGTTCGAAAATCATAACTGAGCTGATTGTGTAGGGTAATTCTCAGTAATGTTAATAAACAATGGACTAGTGAACATTTTGTCGATATTCCGACTATTCGATACATGTTCTTTTCTGTCAAATTCAATGATCTATGGGTGATCTGTTTCAATATACGAGATCAATTCAGTTAAAGATTGCGAGTTCGTTCTCTGCGCTTTTCTGATAGAAGTTGCGATTATTTCCAGGTGTTTTTGTTAATAATTCTGCTCATCTAATATAAACTTGAAATCTTTTTTTCTCTATCAATCAACGCAGTTAGAAGCTGCGCTGAAGTAACTTTCATTATCCTAACTAGTTTTTTCATTATCAGTTTCATGGATGACAATGTTTTATTGTATTTGTAGATTTAAATTGGCTAGAAATAATTTAAATTTCTGAAGAATTTTTACTTAAGTAATAATCACTCAATTCTTATGATTTCAGAATATCATGTTTTGGTCTTTCTTACCAGTCACTGATCACTGTCTCGACATGCTTCAGTTTCTAGTAGAGATATCAATAAATTTTCTATTACTACTTGAATGCATTTGGTGGCGTGACACTGATCGATATCAGATAATGTAGGCCATTCGGCTACCAAATTAGAGGCCATCCCATTTGTGACCTGAAAGGGTCGCGGATGGGGTGGCATTATATTTTGGAGCGAGGAGAGTGGTTGGCTCCCCTCAAAATTGATAGAAATCAGGATAAACTTGGTGAGTGACAAATTGACGTGACTCTTCCGCCATCTGGCCGCCGCCAGATCATTTTCACCGGATTGTTCATATGGCCAGTTACAAGTTTCCACCCTAGTCGCTTTTCTTTTGTTTCAGTGTATCACGTGCAATAATGGCCCCGTCTATGTTATCTACTGTTAAAACTACTTTTATTCTCTACATTTTTTGCTGAATTTTGAATTTAACGTTCAGTTCATTTCGCATACTTTATATTGACATGCATTCGTTAAGAAATGTTGATTTCATTTAATGACATCACCCACCATTCTATTTCATCACGAAGAATCTTAGTTCATTTGATATAAAGTAGAAGAGTTCATAGTTATTTTCATGTTCCCCACAATCTTTTAGTATGCAAACTCATGCAAATAATCCTCAGACTCAACTGAGTGAACTGGCCATTTGACCATCGACCGTTAAGAAGGCGCTGGCACGCCCGAAAGCCCGTCACAGCTGTAACTTTAAAATCCTTTTATTTTCGACCAATAAATTTAGATCCGACTCAGAAACTATCTTTTACTTGCCTGTTGGAAATGCATCGCCTGACTCGCAAACTGGTTCAACTATGTGAGTGAACTGGATTGATTTCCCCAACTGCTATCGGATGTTATCCGTACCATGTCCACAGAGGCATGCTCCATCCACACTCAAAGCGGCTTTTACCTCGTCTTATTCCGCTGTCATGAGGAGACTTTCATCGTATTCAAAAATGTCAAATATCACTGCAATTCGACATTTTACATGTTAACATGTGTCGCCCTGAGGACCTATATCATACGAGGACTGGTCCCCTTGCTATCAGATGTTATCCGTACATGTCCACAGATGCATGCTCCACACTCAAAGCGCGAAAGAACGGCTTTCCTCGTCTTATCGCTGTCATGAGGAGACTTTCATCGTATTCAAAATGTTCAAATATCACTGCCAATTCGACATTTACATGTACATTGTGTCGCCCTGAGGACCTATATCATACGAGGACTGGTCCCGTAGCTATCGGTTTTTATCCGTACATGTCCACATATGCATGCTCCACACTCAAAGCGCGGCTTCCTCGTCTTATCGCTGTCATGAGGAGACTTTCATCGTATTCAAAATGTCAAATATCACTGAAATTACCGACATTTACATGTACATGTGGTCGCCCTGAGGACCTATTTTCATACGTGGACTGGTCCCCTTGCTATCGGATGTTATCCGTACATGTCCACAGATGCATGCTCCACACTCAAAGCGGCTTTCCTCGTCTTATCGATGTCATGAGGAGACTTTCATCGTATTCTAAATGTCAAATCACTGAAATTCGACATTTACATGTACATGTGTCGCCCTGAGGACCTATATCATACGAGGACTGGTCCCCTTGCTATCTTATGTTGTCCGTACATGTTCCACAGATGCATGCTCTAAACTCTCAAAGCGCGGCTTTCCTCGTCTTATCGCTGTCATGAGGAGACTTTCATTGGTATTCTAAAAATGTCAAATATCACTGAAATTCGACATTTACATGTACATGTGTCGCCCTGTGGATCCTATATCATACGAGGACTGGTCGCCCTTGCTGATCGGATGTTTGTTCCGATACATGTCCACAGATGTCATGCTCCACTCTCAAAGCGGCTTTCCTCGTCTTATCGCTGTCATGAGGAGACCCTTTCATCGTATTCAAAATGTCAAAATTTCACTGAAAATTTCGACATTTACATGTACATGTGTCCGCCCTCTGAGGACCTATATCATACGAGGACTCTGTACCCCTTGCTATCGGATGTTGTCCGTACATGTCCACAGATGCATTGCTCCACTCTCAAAGCGCTTTCCTCCCTTCCTCGTCTTATCGCTGTCATGAGGAGACTTTCATCATTCGTATTCCAAAATCGTACTTCAAATCGTATTCGTCAAATATCACTGAAATTTCGACATTTACATGTACTGGTGTCGGCCTTGAGGACCTATATCATACGAGAGGACTGGTCCCCTTGCTATCGGATGTTGTCCGTACATGTCCACAGATGCATGCTCCACACTCAAAGCGGCTTTTCCTCGTCTTTTCGCTGTCATGAGAGAGACTTTCATCGTATTCAAAATGTCAAATATTCACTGAAATTCGACATTTACATGTACATGTGTCGCCCTGAGGACCTATATCATACGAGGACTGGTCCCCTTGCTATCGGATGGTATCCGTACATGTCCACAGATGCATGCTCCACACTCAAAAGCGGATTTCCTCGTCTTATCACGCTGTCATGAGGAGACTTTCATCGTATTCAAAATGTCCAAATATCACTGAAATTCCGACATTTACATGTACATGTGTTCGCCCTGAGGAACCTATATCATACGAGGACTGGTCCCCTTGCTATCGAGATTTATCCGTACATGTCCACAGATGCACTATGCTCCACACTCATAAGAGGCTTTCCTCGTCTTATCGCTGTCATGAGGAGAACTTTCATCGTATTCAAAATGTCAAATATCACTGAATAATTCGACATTTACATGTACATGTTGGTTTCGCCCTGAGGACCTATATCATACGAGGACTGGTCCCCTTGCTATCGGATGCTAACCGTACATGTCCACAGATGCATGCTCCACACTCAAAGCGTCTTTCCTTTCCCCCCGTCTTATCGCTGTCATGAGGAACTTTCATTCAAAATCGTATTCAAATATGTCAAATATCACTGAAATTCGACATTTACATGTACATGTGTCGCCCTGAGGACCTATATCATACGAGCGGACTGGGTCCCCTTGCTATCAGATGTTATCCGTACATGTCCACAGATGCAATCTCCACACTCAAAGCGCTTTCCCTTGTCTTATCGCTGTCATGAGGAGACTTTCATCGTATTCAAAATGTCAAATATCACTGAAATTCGACATTTACATGTACATGTGTCGCCCTGAGGAACCTATATCTTACGAGGACTGGTCCCCTTGCTATCGGATGTTATCCGTACATGTTCCACAGATGCATGCTCCACACTCAAAAGAGCGGCTTTCCTCGTCTTAATCGCTGTCCAAATGAGGAGACTTTCATCGTATTCAAAATGTCAAATATCACTGAAATTCGACATTTTTACAATGTACACTGTGGTCGCCCTAGGACCTATATCATACGAGGACTGGTCCCCTTGCTATCGGATGTATCCGGACATGTCCACAGATGCTGCTCCACACTCAAAGCGGCTTTCCCATCGTCCTTATCGCTGTCATGAGAGACTTTCATCGTATTCAAAATGTCAAATTATCACTGAAAATTCGACATTTACATGTACATGTGTCGCCCCTGAGACCTATATCATACGAGGACTGGTCCCCTTGCTATCGTATGTTGTCCGTACATTCCACAGATGCATGCTCCACACACTCAAAGCGGCTTTCCTCGACTTATCTTATTCGCTGTCATGAGGAGACTTTCATCGTATTCAAAATGTCAAATATCACTGAAATTCGACATTTACATGTACATTGTGTCGCCCTGAGGACCTATATCATACGAGGACTGGTCCCCTTGCTATCGATGTTATCCGTACATGTCCACAGATGCATGCTCCACACTCAAAGCGGCTTCCCCTCGTCTTTATCGCTGTCATGGGAGCACTTTCTTCGTATTCAGAATGTCAAATATCACTGAAATTCGACATTTACATGTACATGTGTCGCCCTGAGGAACCTATTATCCATACGAGGACTGGTCACCCTTGCTATCGGAATGTTGGTCCGTAACATGTCCACAGAAGCAATGCTCCACACTCTCAAAGCGGCTTTCCTTCCTCGTCTTATCGCTGTCATGAGGAGAACTTTCATCGTATTCGTCAAAATGTCAAATATCACTTGGAAATTCGGACATTTACATGTACATGTGTCGCCTTGAGGAACTATATCATGCGAGGACTGGTCCCCTTGCTATCGGATGTTGTCCGTACATGTCCACAGATGCATACTCCACACTCAAAGCGGCTTTCCCCTCGTCTTATCGCTGTCATTGAGGAGACTTTCAATCATCGTATTCAAAATGTCAATATATCACGAAATGTCGACATGTACATTACATGTGTCGCCCTGAGAGAACCTAATCATAAGAGGGACCGTTGGTCCCCTTGCTATTGGATGTTTATCCCGTACATGTCCACAGATGCATGCTCCACACTCAAAGGCGGCTTTCCTCGTCTTAATCGCTGTCATGAGGAGACTTTCATCGTATTCAAAATGTCAAATATCACTGAAATTCGACATTTACATGAACATGTGTCGCCTGAGGACCTATATCTTACGAGGACTGGTCCCCTTGCTATCCCAGATGTTATCCGTACATGTCCACAGATGGCATGCTCCACACTCAAGCGGCTTTCCTCGTCTTATCGGATTGGTCATGAGGAGACTTTCATTCGTATTCAAAATGTCAAATATCACTGAAATTCGACAGTTTACATGTACATGTGTCGCCCTGAGGGACCTATATCATACGAGGACTGGTCCCCTTTGCTATTCGGATTGTTATCCGTACATGTCCACACAGATGCATGCTCCACACTCAAAGCGGCCTTTTCCCTCTCTTTATCGCTGTCATGAGGAGACTTTCATCATCGTATTCAAAATGTCAAATATATCACTGAAATTCGACATTTACATGTACATGTGTCGCCCTGAGGACCTATATCATACAGGACTGGTCCCCTTGCTAATCGGATGTTGTCCGTACATGTCCACAGATGCATGCTCCACACTCAAAGCGCTTTCCTCGTCTTATCGCTGTCATGAGGAGACTTTCATCGTATTCAAAATGTCAAATATCACTGAAATTCGACATTTACATGTACATGTGTCGCCCTGAGGACCTATATCATACGAGGACTGGTCCCCTTGCTATCGGATGTTATCCGTACATGTCCACAGATGCATGCTCTCCACACTCCAAAGCGGCTTTCCTCGTCTTATCGCTGTCATAGGAGACTTTCATCGTATTCAAAATGTCAAATATCACTGAAATTCGACATTTACATGTACATGTGTCGCCCTGAGGACCTATATCATACGAGGACTGGTCCCCTTGCTATCGGATGTTGTCCGTTACATGTCCACAGAAGATGCATGCTCACTCTCAAAGCGGCTTTCCTCGTCTTTTCGCTGTCATGAGGAGACTTTCATCGTATTCAAAATGTCAAATATCACTGAAATTCGACATTTACATGTACATGTGTCGCCTTGAGGACCTATATCATACGAGGACTGGTCCCCTTGCTATCGGATGTTGTCCGTACATGTCCACAGATGCATACTCCACACTCAAAGCGGCTTTCCTCGTCTTATCGCTGTCATGAGGAGACTTTCATCGTATTCAAAATGTCAAATATCACTGAAATTCGACATTTACATGTACATGTGTCGCCCTGAGGACCTATATCATACGAGGATGGTCCCCTTGCTATTGGATGTTATCCGTACATGTCCACAGATGCATGCTCCACACTCAAAGCGGCTTTCCCCTTCCTTCCTCGTCTTATCGCTGTCATGAGGAGACTTTCATCGTATTCAAAATGTCAAATATCACTGAAAATTCGACATTTTACACGTACAATGTGTCGCCCTGAGGACCTTTATCATACGAGGACTGGGGGGTGGGGGGGGTGGGAGGCGTGTGGGCTGGTGTGGCGCCTTGGCGGGAGGGTCGGGGGCGTAAATTTGGCGGGGTTGTTGTGCGTCTGCTTCTGGGCGTAGGGATAGTGGGGATGGAGTGGCTTCGGGGGGCGGATCGCCGTTCGGGTGGGTGCTGTGGGGGGGGTGATTGTGGGGTCTGGTTGGTCGTTGGGGGGGGGGGTGGTGGTTGGGTGGTGGGGTGGTGGGTCCTGGGGGATGTGGGGGGGGGGGTGGTGTCGTTGGGGGGTGGTGATGGGGGTGGGGTGGGGTGGGTGGGGTGGTGTAGGTGGGTTGGGTGTGGGGGGGGGTGGGTGTGTGGTTGGGGGGGGGTGTGTGGAGTGTTGGTTGGGTGTTGGGGTATTGGGGTGGGGGTGGTGTGTTGGTGGGTGGGGGGTGGGGGGTAAGGCTGGGGGGTGTGGGGGTGGGGGTGTGGGGGTAGGTGGGGGTAGGTTTGGCTGTATTTGTGGTATGGGGAGTAGGGGTGGGGGGGGGTCTGGTGGTGGTTGGGGGGGTGTGGTGTTCTGGTAGGGGGTTTGGATGGTGGGGGGGTGGTGTGGACGTGGGGGTTGTGGGGGCTGGTCGGGTGGTAGGGTGGGGGGCTGGGGTGGAGAGGGTGGCGGGGGGTGGGTGGGGTGGTGGTGGTGGCCAGGGGTTGGGGGTGTGGTGGGGTGTGGGGGGGGGGGGGGACTGGAGGGTTGTAGTGGGGGGATGGGGTGGTGGGGGTTTGGGTTTGAGGTGGTGGTGGGGTGTAGTGGGGGATGGGGGGTGGCTGGGGTGGTGTGTTGGATGCTGGGAAAGGTGGTGGTGGGGGTCAGGGAGGTAAGGGGGGAGGTAGGGGGGGTGGAGGTGGGGGGGAGCGGGTCCCCCATTCCTATATACAAGATTACTTCTCAATATAATATCCCCGTTGCTATCAGATGTTATCCGTACATGTCCACAGATGCATGCTCCACACTCAAAGCGGCTTTACTCTTCCCTCGTTTATCGCTGTCATGAGGAGACTTTCATCGTATTCAAAAATGTCAAATATCACTGAAATCGACATTTACATGTACATGTGTCGCCCTGAGGACCTATATCATACGAGGACTGGTCCCCTTGCTATCGGATGTTATCCGTACATGTCCACAGATGCATGCTCCACACTCAAAGCGGGCTTTCCTCGTCTTATCGCTGTCATGAGGAGACTTTTCATCGTATTCAAAACGTAGACTTCAGTCTTTCGTAGGATGATTTTTAATTCTGGATTTCTTTATACAAAATTTCATTCTTGATGTACTGCCTCAGAGAGCAAGCGTGGCCAGTGGTAAACAGAAATTCGTTTTTAATTATTAAATTTTTTAAGGAAAGTTTCTCCAATTAAAGTCACTTCAGCTAATTTACACTGCAAAAGGCTGCAGTTGAAGATGCTTTCGTACATTTGATGCCAACCGCAGTTTGTATGGAACCATTTTTCAGCAACCACTACACTGGATCTGAAATCAGAAATGGAATTGTTGCGATGAAACCGAAGTTTTACTAAAATCATTTTTGATAGACACCTCTTACGATACTACATTACTTTGTAATTATATTACACAATCTTTGGTACAGAAATTTGTGGTAAACATGAACTCTCAGTGCGAATTCCTCACACTGACAAATGGAAATTAGGAAGGTGTTGTATGCGATATTCGCCTAACGTTTTTTAAAATACCAAATGTCTCGGGAACAGTTTTCTGACTTTTCAGGATCTTTGGAAGCTTTTGAGTTCATTTTTAGACAGAAAGGATTGATCCAAAATTGTGTTAATGTTACGATGCTCATACCAGCATTAGAAATTGTTAACTGCAATTAAGTGATAACGATTCATCTCGTTACATCCAAACTTATAATAAAGTTGATAAGATAAATTGATATCACACCCTTAAAAGACCATATTGGATATTAGACACCCTTAACAATTCATATTCTTTTCGTAGAGGATTTAGTTTCTTCTCATAGTTCCTATTGTAGTTTTGAACTCATTTTCTCATAGTTCTGACATATATTACTTAGGTTCATACAGACAACGTTAGAATGTAGAACAAGTTATCTATGTATCTAGACCTACAACTATGACCGCGATTCTATAGCACTGGTCGTCATTTTTATTTTTATCAAATAAATGGAACAAAATCTTATTGGAATTACGCTAAATTAGCATAATCAAGTTTGTTTTGATATGAATAGGCTGGTACGACTAGCATAGTGGGTTATATGCAATTAAAAGAAAGTAGGAAATAGTAGGCTATTAGGAATATTTCCATTAGCAGTGCTCAGACGTCTTTGGCAATACACTTCAAAATTATTTGGCTGACATTATTACATAAAACAAACATTTACTTGTATAAGCCTCTGCCCCAAAGTTTAAGATCGCTTCTATCTGAAAGATAACCTAATTGTTCATTGAATTACGTGACTTTCAAATTGTATCAGTGTAGGCCCTATTTCAGAGGAAATCAAGCGATTACTGATAGATATAACATAACCCAAAGGCAATAAGGTACTCTTGTCAAATAGTGTTGTGTAGTTTAAAGAAAATCAAAAAAACTTGACAGAGGTATATAAGCGTATTTACGATTCTATAAATATGACAAGTCAACAATACAAAGATCACACAACGTTATATAAGTTTGTTCAAATGTGATGATATTAGTTTTCCAGGCACCTCAGAGCATCTAGATGTTTTCTACAATCCTGTTTGAAACAAATGTGGTGTCATCAAGGTGCAGGAGACACGTGCAAGGTAGTTGAAACAGACAATTTTATGGATTTTTCCATCAGTATTGAATCGAAGTGTCAGGTCAGCCGATCGTGATCGTGCAAGAGTTCGTGTAGTGCGTGGTTATGTGATAATTTTAGGTTTACTGGCATCTCAGGGTATCGAGAAGTATACCATTATCCTAATTGGAAAAATATACTATAGAGACTGAACAGGGTTCATGAGACCATTGCAAGTTGACTGAAATAGCGATTTATTGTTCTTGTAGTTTTCTGGCTAACCTTTTATTCTTTTTGCTTTTGTTGTGTTTCTATTGACTCTATATATATTTAAATTCAATATGATTCAATATCACTGTCTGCTTTTCAGGAAGGAGATTCAAGAAGAAAGTCGAAGGCTGTTGCCTTAAAAAGAATGTAAGTAATTTTTTGTTACTTAATGCAAGATTCATAATCACGCGCATGTACTGAAATCGCTCAGATTTAGGCATATCAAATTTGACCTCTTGACTTAATGTTTTCAATATATAGCAGCTTACAATTATTAGGAATAAGAACCATTAAAGCCTCTTTAAGACGCATTGGCTTGACGCCGAAATTGCGTGATTGACACGCCATGGCGTTTATCAACCCGAAGCCGCTTTCTAGCGACTTTGCATGAGTTTAAATAACTGTGTAACTTTCATGCCGTTAAATGAAAATGAACTGGTGGTTTAAAATATACTTTCAGTATATCCTTGAAAATATCTTATGTATACATAGTGTACATGCCAAACACGGTATTTTTCAAACATTCTACATATATTTGTATGGTTCACGGCTGCCGCCCAACGCTTTTGGTCGTCGTCGTCGTCGATATGTCTGAAGCGACTAACTGAGCCATATTCATAATACGTGAGACAAATGTCGGACGGCGTGAAAAACACGATGTGATACTCGGTTATTCATGCAAGTATATTTGGCCTAATACATCTATCAGCAGCGATAGCTCGATTCAGAATGTAAATTCCGAATCATCTCTTGTTTTTGTATGCCACAATACACATATTTTTCTCACCATAATCTCATTCTTATTCCAGATTTTCTCAAACAGGTATAATTATATAGTTCGTAAATGTTTGAAACGTTAAACGGATTGCCCATTATATCTCAGTTTCAATGATTGACTCGACTGATAACAGATAATTGTATTGCACTGAATATTATATTTATAAATTCATGAATCTAATAGTCATTGCAGGTCACTCATTCAATTTTTTAAGGCGCGTTTACGCGCGGTAATATGGTTAGAGGTAACTGAACATCAAGTGTCTCGGAAGTACCGCACATACGAAGCTTTCATGAGTTAATTAAGTTATCCCTCGTTTACACGATAACTTCATTACTCGTGACTATTCAAGCAGTAGATCATAAAGTTTGATTCATTATTCCTCACTATGTCATGGAATAATGTTATATTGACGGCTGCAAGAGTGGTTGCAGAAATTGTCAAAAAGCGGGAAAACGCCGAGGGTGTTGGACAAGGAAATTGATACTACGGAGGAAAAGGCTGGGAGCGTCCAGAAATCTGCTGAAAGAATTGGTTATTGAATATCAATCGGCGTATCGTAATCATATGATTTTGTGAGAAATAGATCGGCATTGAAAACCAAGGCAATGCGTGTATACTTCTTCGTTGCCTGCCCTTGACATTCTCGATTTCACTATTTTCCTCTTTTCGTGTTGGAATATGTGCTGCGGATTGTCTTCAGCTTCCGTAGGACAGTCTTTAATCGAAGTCATCAATATCCATTGCGCTAACAATCTCATTCATAGCAACATCCCTTGCTGGATGATTATTGCAATCTGGGTGTTGAGTATACCACAAACATGGTCTTTTTAGATATGGGACCATACCAAGTGTCCGGATTCACTCACGAAATTCGTGCATGCACGAATCATGCACGAATGCACGAAAATTACGGTCGATGTACGAAAATCGTGATGTGGATTGCACGAATTTTTGCATCGTTCAGTTTTTTTAGTATACATCATTTTTGATAGATTTTTATAGATTACCGGTGTTACTGTACTCTACCGAGTGCGTAGAGTACAGTACTTGGTGAAACGAGTGGAAACTGTAAGCTGTCTGCCACATTTAAGATACATTCTGTCTCAGAGAAAGATACATTTTACAGATAACAAGATACGATATCCTAAAAAACGACATGATTATATAATTATCTTTTGATAAGAATCAGGATTCAAATATGACAAATATTTATTGAAGGTAAATAAAGGCTGTGCACATTTTTTAGGTTGAGAACTTATTCTCATATTTCAGATCGTATACTCAATATTATTTACTGGAGTTAAAAGGTATTTTACGTTAACTTGTCTCAGTTTCGCAGCTTTGTGCTCTTTAATGGAAACTTCAAGAACATTCGAAATTGACACTTATTCATATGTGATTCTGTGAAGGATGACGTGAACAATGTTGTCGAAGATACACACTGGTTTCCCGCCGCTGAACTTTCAAGCGAACAATTAATTGACTTTTGGACAATGGTCGACAACTCCGGCAAATTTCCTATGTTGATGAAGTTGGTCAAAGCGATTTTCGTACTCCCAGTTTGGATGATCATCTCACTTCCACGCAGAGGGAAATACAGAAAAAAACGTGAACACCAGTTGGAGAAGCGCCGCCTGCTTGACGAATTGCAAAAGGAGACATTAGAAGATGAAAAAGAACTAAGTCGCCTTAGAGCTGAAAAAGACTCTCCCACAAAGAAGAAGGAAAAAGAATGCGAACTTGTCGTAGAGACTGTTTTGAAACGGAAGGCAGCCGAGCTCCTCCCCAAGATCTCCTCCCTTCCAAAGATACCAAAAATACCAAAGTGACTCATCTGGTGAACTTCCATGTAGACTTTCAGAACAATGGCCAAAGATAATGGACAGCGTCAGATGATTAGTAATCTTTGCAAATAGCAATATGCTCTTACCGTACTAAATTTGTTGTTTCAATTTGTTTAGTGATACATAAGTATACGATTTATTATACTGTATACTCGTTCTATCTGTTAACATAATAGGCATACGCCCTTCCTACCAAAGTAATTACTTTCATGATAATTGGATATGCATAGTTTTTTGAAATACCTCCATCAACCCTTAAAATAAGTTAAATCGAATACTCAGTGGCAGTTTCGTTAACTCTATATTTAATTGCATCTGGCAGTTGAATGTTCGCATGTAATTTGCAAATTAAAATGTGAGCAGGATTCTTGTTACCCTGGGTAGCTTACATCAATTTTACGTGCATTCACTCAGATGTACATTTTAGTACATTACAGTACTGCATGTCAGTCTAACTTTAAGTTCTTATGCAATGATGAGGAATTAAATATGAATGTGTAAAATAGCTCTGAAGCGGCTTTGCAACGAAATAGTGCTGTCTGGGATCATACTATTCAGAAAAGGTGACTTTTTTCTATATATATCATGCACGAAAATTTTCGGGATGCACGAAAATTTCGAAATTCTAGAATCCGGACACTGGACCATACATTTATGACGTCCAACGAAATGAGAGGGGGAGCGTCGCATGTCTTTTAAGATTATATAAGAATGGGGAGTAGGGTACTCTACTTTTAGACTAGACCTCATTGTTTCAAGTTTTTTACTTAATTCATAAATCGTCTAAGATATAGCTTGTTGGGGAAGTTTATCACAATCGACTGAATCTTCAATCATACTCGTTCGGAGTGAATGAATGAAAAAACGCGTGCAGGCGTCAATCCGATTTTGACGATTTTTGTTTCCTAAACGATTCCTTCCAGCTACAGCTTTAATGCAGCAGTCATCTGGAGACCCTATTGTCCCAAATGTGAAGGTCAATATTGTTACAAACACTTGTAGAGGACTTACGGGGAACAGTACGGATTTTTACTGTTTCAGTCCCCAAAGCTCCCGAAACATGAGGGGAAATTGGTCCTTAAATATAGGCCTGGGTACCTTTAAAATCAAATAATCGATGCAAACAATGTTGGCAATCCGCGTTATCGTTTTATGATAGTTGTTGGATTATTATTCGTTGTACTTTAAGATTTTTGAATTTCTAGGTTACTCAAATGGTTAACTTCTTTTCAAGTAGTTTAAAAATGTCACTGCTCATTCAGTTTAAAACATAAAAATGATGCTTGTGTCATTACGGTTATTGTACATTAAATGTTTTCCTTGAAGCCTACGATATAAAACTTAAGCACATCACTTTTACACTGTAGGCTATGTGAGGAAGGATTTACATGTGGAATCTTTGTCATTCAATATGTTTGAATACGCAAGACACCGATCAATCTATTTATAACATTTTTCACACTTTCAAGCCTTCAAACTAGACTTACTGTGATGGAATTATCGATATTCTCAGCAATACAAACGCGGTTTCTGCGCGGAAGAGTGGAAATCGAGGACTTCCGTCATTTTATGCGCGGATTTATCAAACTTAAAAGAAAGTGGACTTGAAAAATGATATGATCTTCAAGCTTACTCTCATTTTCTGGCTTTTGTTCGGAAAGGAATTTGAATTGCGATTTCAATCAATCAAGCCTGTTATTCACGAGTTAGGTAGCCCAATAATTAAATTGTAATGTTGACAAGTACCATCATCAGCTTTAATCGTACTGTGCTCGTGCAACATGTTCATAAATATGAAACAACTGCGATGCTCCACCAGACGACCAAAATAACAACTATTTCATAAACAACTGCTGACGGGGATGGTGCTGGACAGAAAATTGCGGAACGATCATAGTATTAATAGTCGACAGAATGAAGTCGTATATATTGTCGAAATTACTATTCAACAAAATCATGATAAGAAGACAAGTCGGTGTATGCTTTCACTAATGCATCATTTTTATTTGTTTGCAGGAGTGGTGCTCTCAGGAACAGTGGTGCTCCCTGTGGCGGTGAACGATTATAATGAAACTCACAGAACGATTAAAGTGACAAGTTTTGTAGTAAATTTGTAATAAACTAAGTTTTGTTTCTTTAATAACCTCTGTCTTTTTGATTTCATAAAAGTTCGCAGAGAGAGAGAGAGAGAGAGAGAGAGAGTTTCAGTGACCTTCGGAAAATATTCCAGTACTACGCATATTACTGGGAAATGTTACATCAGCTAATCGAATAAGGATTTGAAAATCGGGAGTATATTTATACCTAGGAAAGCAGAAACGAGATTGGAAGATTCGCTATGGTCTTGTTAATTTACATTTCTTTGTCGTGAATTTTGAAATATTTGGCGGTGCTGCGCTAAGTAGGCGTTCGAGTTGTAGGCCTATACAATCTCTACAAAATAGAAGATGCAACTGGGGAGCATCACGTAGTATTTATCCTTCTCTATATGTGCAGGCATATAAAAGTCGATTATACATGACGGGTAAAAGTATAACATATGATTTTGGATAAATCCATATAGCAACAATAAGATATTTAAAAATCGAACTGTGAATATAATGAAGTAGTGAAAATGGTAATAATTTATGGCAACGATTAGGCTATCGAGAAATGGAAATTCCAAAGTATGGGCACAAAGAATTGAGTAGGAAATGCATTACTCAGTCTGACTGTCACAGGTCCACTGACAGCACAATCAATGCATAGGCGACGTCGTGATAGGATCATTTTGACTCATAAAGCCACTGGCAGCACAATCGATGCATGGGCGAGGTCGTGATAGGACCATTTGACATGTAAATGCATCTGTTAATGAGCGAGATTTCTACCATAGCTGCGTGACCTATAAATTAGTGCACGCAGCCCATATCTTTGTTAATTTATATGTTGTCTATGTTGTGATATTTGACAAGAGTACCTTATTGCCTTTGGGTTATGTTATATCTATCAGTAATCGCTTGATTTCCTCTGAAATAGGGCCTACAGGCACCGACTGATACAATTTGAAAGTCCACGTAATTCAATGAACAATTAGGTTATCTTTCCAATTCAGATAGAAGCGATCTTAAACTTTGGGGCAGAGGCTTATACAAGTAAATGTTTGTTTTATGTAATAATGTCAGCCAAATAATTTTGAAGTGTATTGCCAAAGACGTCTGAAGCACTGCTAATGGAAATAGTCCTATAGCCTACTATTTCCTACTTTCTTATAATTGCATATAACCCACTATGCTAGTCGTACCAGCCTATTCATATCAAACAAACTTGAATATGCTAATTTGAGAGGAGCGTAATTCCAATAAGATTTGTTCCATTTATTTGATAAAAATAAAAATGACGACCAGTGCTAATAGAATGCGGGCGCCGTCATAGTTGTAGGTCCTAGATACATAGATAACTTGTTCTACATTCTAACGTTGTCTGTATGAACCTAAGTAAATATATGTCAGAACTATGAGAAAATGAGTTCAAAACTACAATAGGAACTATGAGAAGAAACTAAATCCTCTAACGAAAAGAATATGAATTGTTAAGGGTGTGAGGTGTGTCTAAGATATTATCCAATATGGTCTTTTAAGGGTGTGATATCAATTTTTCTTATCAACTTTTATTATAAGTTTGGATGTAACGAGATGAATCGTTATCACTTAATTGCAGTTAAAAATTTCTAATGCTGGTATGAGCATCGTAACATTAACACAATTTTGGATCAATCCTTTCTGTCTAAAAATGAACTCAAAAAAGGCTTCCAAAGATGGACCTGAAAGAGGTCAGCGAAACTGTTCCCGAGACATTTGGTATTTTAAAAACGTTAGGGGCGAATATCGCATATCGAAACACCTTCCTGAATTTCAATTGTCAGAGTTGTGAGGAATTCGCAATGAGAGTTCATATGGTTTTTACCGAGCAAATTTCTGTACCAAAGATTGTGTAAATATAATTACAAAGTAAATGTAGTATCGTAAGAGGTGTCCATATCAAAAAATAGATTTTAGTGAAAACTTTCGTGTTTCGAAGTCGCAACAATTCCATTTCTGATTTCAGCTCCAGTGTGAGGGTGGTTGCTGAAAAAATGGTTTCCATACAAACTGCGTTGGCATCAAATGTGTGACGAAAGGCATTCTTCAACTAACTGCAGCCTGTTGCAGTGTAAAGTTAGCTTTTGAAGTGACTTTTATGGAGAAACTTTCCTTAAAAAATTTAATAATATAAAAACGAATTTCTGTTTCCACTGGCCAAGCGCTTGGCTCTCTGAGGCGCAGATACATCAAGAATGAAATTGGGTTTGTTTAAAAGAAAGTCCAGACTTAAAATCATCCTAGACGGAAAGACTGAAGTCTACGTTTTGAATACGATGAAAGTCTCCTCCATGACAGCTGATAAGACGGTGAAGGAAAGCCGCTTTGAGTGTGGAGCATGCATCTGTGGACATGTACGGATAACATCCGATAGCAAGGGGGGACCAGTCCTCGTATGATATAGGTCCTCAGGGCGACACATGTACATGTAAATGGTTCGAATTGCACGTGATATTTGACATTTTGAATACGATGAAAGTCGTCCCTCCTCATGACAGCGATAAGACGAGGAAAGCCGCTTTGAGTGTGGAGCATGCATCTGTGGACATGTACGGATAACATCCGATAGCAAGGGGACCAGTCCTCGTATGATATAGGTTCCTCAGGGCGACAACCTTGTACATGTAAATGTCGAATTTCAGTGATATTTGACATTTGAATACGATGAAAGTCTCCTCATGAACAGCGATTGAAGACGAGGAAAGCCGCTTTGAGTGTGGAGCATGCATCTGTGGACATGTACGGATAACATCCGATAGCAAAGGGGACCAGTCCTCGTATGATATAGGTCCTCAGGGCGACACATGTACATGTAAAATGTCGAATTTCAGTGATATTTGACATTTTGAATTGAATACGATGAAAAGTCTCCTCATGACAGCGGAAAAAATAAGACGAAGGAAAGCCGCTTATGAGTGTGAGCATGCATTCTGTGGACATGTACGGATAACATCTGATAGCAAGGGGACCAGTCCTCGTATGATATAGGTCCTCAGGGCGACACATGTACATGTAAATGTCGAGAATTGCAGTGAGTTATTTGACATTTTGAATACGATGAAGTCTCCTCCTCTTGACAGCGATAAGACGAGGAAAGCCGCTTTTGAGTGTGGAGCATGCATCTGTGGACATGTACGGATAACATCTGATAGCAAGGGGACCAGTCCTCGTATGATATAGGTCCTCAGGGCGACACATGTACATGTAAATGTCGAATTGCAGTGATATTTTTGACGATTTTGAATACGATGAAAGTCTCCTCATGACAGCGATGAAGACGAGGAAAGCCGCTTTTGTTTGGGAGTGTGGAGCATAGCATCTGTGGACATGTACGGATAACATCCGATAGCAAGGGGACCAGTCCTCGTGAATGATATAGGTCCTCAGGGCGGCGACACATGTACATGTAAATGTCGAATTTCAGTGATATTTGACATTTTGAATACGATATGAAAGTCTCCTCATGACAGCGATAAGACGAGGAAAGCCGCTTTGAGTGTGGAGCATGCATCTGTGGACATGTAACGGACAAACATCCGATAGCAAGGGGACCAAGTCCCTCGTAATGATATAGGTCCTCAGAGGCGACACATGTACATGTAAATGTCGAATTTCAGTGATATTTGACATTTTGAATACGATTGAAAGTCCTCCTCATGACAGCGATAAGACGAGGGAAAGCCGCTTTGAGTGTGGAGCATGCATCTGTGGACATGTACGGATAACATCCCGATAGCAAAGGGGACCAGTTCCTCGTATGATTATACGGTCCTTCCAGGGCGACACATGTACATGTAACGTGTCGAATTGCAGTGATATTTGACATTTTGAATACGATGAAAGTCTCCTCATGACAGCGATAAGACGAGGAAAGCCCGCTTTGAGTGTGGAGCATGCATCTGTGACATGTACGGATAACATCTGAATAGCAGGGAAAGGGACCAGTCCTCGTATGATATAGGTCCTCAGGAGCGACACATGTACATGTAAATGTCGAATTGCAGTGATATTTGACATTTTGAATACGATGAAAGTCTCCTCATGACAGCGATAAGACGAGGAAAGCCGCTTTGGAGTGTGGGAGCATGCATCTGTGGACATGTACGGATAACATCCGATAGCAAGGGGACCAGTCCTCGTACATATGTTTATAGGTCCTCAGGGCGACACATGTACATGTAAATGTCGAATTTTTTCAGTGATATTTTGACATTTTGAATACGATGAAAGTCTCCTCATGACAGCGATAAGACGAGGTAGGAAAGCCGCTTTGAAGTGTTGGAGCATAGCATCTGTGGACATGTACGGACAACAATCCCGATAGCATAGGGGACCAGTCCTCGTATGATATAGGTCCTCAGGGCGACACATGTACATGTAAATGTCGAATTGCAGTGATATTTGACATTTTGGAATACGATGAAAGTCTCCTCATGACAGCGATAAGACGAGGAAAGCCGCTTTGAGTGTGGAGCATTGCATCTGTGTGGACATGTACGGGATAACATCCGATAGCAAGGGGACCAGTCCCTCGTATGATATAGGTCCTCAGGGCGACACATGTACATGTAAATGTCGAATTGCAGTGATATTTGACATTTTGATACGATGGAAAGTCTCCTCATGACAGCGATAAGACGAGGAAAGCCGCTTTGAGTGTGGAGCATGCATCTTTGAATGTACGGATAACATCTGATAGCAAGGGGACCAGTCCTCGTATGATATAGGTCCTCAAGGGGCGACACATGTACATTTGTAAATGTCGAATTGCAGTGATATTTGACATTTTGAATACGATGAAAGTCTCCTCATGGACAGCGATAAGCCGAGGAAAGCCGCTTTGAGTGTGGAGCATGCATCTGTGGACATGTACGGATAACATCCGATAGCAAGGGGACCAGTCCCTCGTATGATATAGGTCCTCAGGGCGACACATGTACATGTAAATGTCGAATTGCAGTGATATTTGACATTTTGAATACGATGAAAGTCTCCTCAATGACAGCGATAAGACGAGGAAAGAGCCGCTTTGAGTGTGGAGCATGCATCTGTGGACCTGTACGATAACATCGATAGCAAGGGGGGACCAGTCCTCGTATGATATAGGTCCTCAGGGCGACACATGTACATGTAATATGTCGAATTGCAGTGATATTTGACATTTGTGAATACGATGGAAAGTCTTCCTCATGACAGCGATAAGAAGAGGAAAGGAAAGAAGCCGCTTTGAGTGTGGAGATAGCATCTGTGGGACATGTACGGATAACATCCATAGCAAGCGGGGACCAGTCCTCGTATGATATAGGTCCTCAGGGCGACACATGTACATGTAAATGTCGAATTTGCAGTGATATTTGACATTTTGAATACGATGAAAGTCTCCTCATGACAGCGATAGACGAGGAAAAGGCCGCTTTGAGTGTGGAGCATGGCATCTGTGGACATGTACGGATAACATCCGATAGCAAGGGGACCAGTCCCTCGTATGATATAGGTCCTCAGGGCGACACATGTACATGTAAATGTCGAATTTCAGTGATATTTGACATTTTGAATACGATTGAAAGTCTCCTCATGACAGCGATAAGACGAGGAAAGCCGCTTTTGAGTGTGGAGCATGCATCTGTGGACATGGTACGGATAACATCCGATAGCAAGGGGACCAGTCCTCGATTGATATTGGTCCTATTTGACTAATATGTTTTAAAACTATCACAACATCGGACCAGTCCTCGGATGAAGTTGTGTCCCAGTTGTAACTAATGATTTTTTGAAACCATTGAAATTAAGCCGGAGGAGCCTATCTTCATAATGTTAATGCAAAATTGATTTATTGAAATATATTTAATGAATAAGAATAGGTTTAGTTTAAAACATGTAGAAGTGTATTCTAATGAACTTTATGAAATTGACGTCCATAAACTGTAGCGAATGAGGATGCGAGGATTGATTGACGAATTACAATCCGAGGAATTTGCATCCGATGAGGAGTTGTATACGTGTATATTGTTA
>CAJQUW010003003.1:0-89441 GCA_907163375.1 Prostheceraeus crozeri
TCACTCTTAGCTTTCAAACGAGCTATGCACGACAAAATCCGTCCACTGGAAGCCAAAATCGAAGCAAGCTGTCCAGAGGGGGGGACGTCAGCAAAATTTTTTCTCTCCGATGGCGTTCAAATTCACCATACGGATGCAGAATTTCACGCTGAATCCGAATCTGGCCTCCGTTTTCCCATCCGATGCTTCGTTTGGGCGCTACACACCAAAACGTCCCAAATTCTAACTCTGTCGTTTTTTTCGAAAAATGTTGAAAATTTTTTGTCGCCGATTGACTTGAAACTCACCATACAGATAGAGAATTTCACGCTGATTCCAAATCTGAAATCCGTTTTCCAATCCGATGCTTCGTTTTGAAGCTAGAGCCCAAAACGTCCCAAATTCTAACTCTGTCGTTTTTCGCCAATGTCCCAAAATCTTAAATGGCGTCTCACATCTAAACGAAGACAGATAGGAACAAGCCGATTCTTTCAGTGAATTTGTCTCACTCTTAGCTTTCAAACGAGCTATGGCACGACAAAATCCGTCCACTGGAAGCCAAAATCGAAGCAAGCTGTCCAGAGGGGGGGGACGTCAGCAAAATTTTTTCTCTCCGATGGCGTTCAAATTCACCATACGGATGCAGAATTTCACGCTGAATCCGAATCTGGCCTCCGTTTTCCCATCCGATGCTTCGTTTGGGCGCTACACACCAAAACGTCCCAAATTCTAACTCTGTCGTTTTTTCGAAAAATGTTGAAAATTTTTTGTCGCCGATTGACTTGAAACTCACCATACAGATAGAGAATTTCACGCTGATTCCAAATCTGAAATCCGTTTTCCAATCCGATGCTTCGTTTTGAAGCTACAGCCCAAAACGTCCCAAATTCTAACTCTGTCGTTTTTCGCCAATGTCCCAAAATCTTAAATGGCGTCTCACATCTAAACGAAGACAGATAGGAACAAGCCGATTCTTTCACTGAATTTGTCTCACTCTTAGCTTTCAAACGAGCTATGGCACGACAAAATCCGTCCACTGGAAGCCAAAATCGAAGCAAGCTGTCCAGAGGGGGGGGGACGTCAGCAAAATTTTTTCTCTCCGATGGCGTTCAAATTCACCATACGGATGCAGAATTTCACGCTGAATCCGAATCTGGCCTCCGTTTTCCCATCCGATGCTTCGTTTGGGCGCTACACACCAAAACGTCCCAAATTCTAACTCTGTCGTTTTTTTCGAAAAATGTTGAAAATTTTTTGTCGCCGATTGACTTGAAACTCACCATACAGATAGAGAATTTCACGCTGATTCCAAATCTGAAATCCGTTTTCCAATCCGATGCTTCGTTTTGAAGCTAGAGCCCAAAACGTCCCAAATTCTAACTCTGTCGTTTTTCGCCAATGTCCCAAAATCTTAAATGGCGTCTCACATCTAAACGAAGACAGATAGGAACAAGCCGATTCTTTCACTGAATTTGTCTCACTCTTAGCTTTCAAACGAGCTATGGCACGACAAAATCCGTCCACTGGAAGCCAAAATCGAAGCAAGCTGTCCAGAGGGGGGGGACGTCAGCAAAATTTTTTCTCTCCGATGGCGTTCAAATTCACCATACGGATGCAGAATTTCACGCTGAATCCGAATCTGGCCTCCGTTTTCCCATCCGATGCTTCGTTTGGGCGCTACACACCAAAACGTCCCAAATTCTAACTCTGTCGTTTTTTCGAAAAATGTTGAAAATTTTTTGTCGCCGATTGACTTGAAACTCACCATACAGATAGAGAATTTCACGCTGATTCCAAATCTGAAATCCGTTTTCCAATCCGATGCTTCGTTTTGAAGCTAGAGCCCAAAACGTCCCAAATTCTAACTCTGTCGTTTTTCGCCAATGTCCCAAAATCTTAAATGGCGTCTCACATCTAAACGAAGACAGATAGGAACAAGCCGATTCTTTCACTGAATTTGTCTCACTCTTAGCTTTCAAACGAGCTATGGCACGACAAAATCCGTCCACTGGAAGCCAAAATCGAAGCAAGCTGTCCAGAGGGGGGGGGGGACGTCAGCAAAATTTTTTCTCTCCGATGGCGTTCAAATTCACCATACGGATGCAGAATTTCACGCTGAATCCGAATCTGGCCTCCGTTTTCCCATCCGATGCTTCGTTTTGAAGCTAGAGCCCAAAACGTCCCAAATTCTAACTCTGTCGTTTTTCACCAATGTCCCAAAATCTTAAATGGCGTCTCACATCTAAACGAAGACAGATAGGAACAAGCCGATTCTTTCACTGAATTTGTCTCACTCTTAGCTTTCAAACGAGCTATGGCACGACAAAATCCGTCCACTGGAAGCCAAAATCGAAGCAAGCTGTCCAGAGGGGGGGGACGTCAGCAAAATTTTTTCTCTCCGATGGCGTTCAAATTCACCATACGGATGCAGAATTTCACGCTGAATCCGAATCTGGCCTCCGTTTTCCCATCCGATGCTTCGTTTGGGCGCTACACACCAAAACGTCCCAAATTCTAACTCTGTCGTTTTTTCGAAAAATGTTGAAAATTTTTGTCGCCGATTGACTTGAAACTCACCATACAGATAGAGAATTTCACGCTGATTCCAAATCTGAAATCCGTTTTCCAATCCGATGCTTCGTTTTGAAGCTAGAGCCCAAAACGTCCCAAATTCTAACTCTGTCGTTTTTCGCCAATGTCCCAAAATCTTAAATGGCGTCTCACATCTAAACGAAGACAGATAGGAACAAGCCGATTCTTTCACTGAATTTGTCTCACTCTTAGCTTTCAAACGAGCTATGGCACGACAAAATCCGTCCACTGGAAGCCAAAATCGAAGCAAGCTGTCCAGAGGGGGGGGACGTCAGCAAAATTTTTTCTCTCCGATGGCGTTCAAATTCACCATACGGATGCAGAATTTCACGCTGAATCCGAATCTGGCCTCCGTTTTCCCATCCGATGCTTCGTTTGGGCGCTACACACCAAAACGTCCCAAATTCTAACTCTGTCGTTTTTTCGAAAAATGTTGAAAATTTTTTGTCGCCGATTGACTTGAAACTCACCATACAGATAGAGAATTTCACGCTGATTCCAAATCTGAAATCCGTTTTCCAATCCGATGCTTCGTTTTGAAGCTAGAGCCCAAAACGTCCCAAATTCTAACTCTGTCGTTTTTCACCAATGTCCCAAAATCTTAAATGGCGTCTCACATCTAAACGAAGACAGATAGGAACAAGCCGATTCTTTCACTGAATTTGTCTCACTCTTAGCTTTCAAACGAGCTATGGCACGACAAAATCCGTCCACTGGAAGCCAAAATCGAAGCAAGCTGTCCAGAGGGGGGGGGACGTCAGCAAAATTTTTTCTCTCCGATGGCGTTCAAATTCACCATACGGATGCAGAATTTCACGCTGAATCCGAATCTGGCCTCCGTTTTCCCATCCGATGCTTCGTTTTGAAGCTACACACCAAAACGTCCCAAATTCTAACTCTGTCGTTTTTCACCAATGTCCCAAAATCTTAAATGGCGTCTCACATCTAAACGAAGACAGATAGGAACAAGCCGATTCTTTCACTGAATTTGTCTCACTCTTAGCTTTCAAACGAGCTATGGCACGACAAAATCCGTCCACTGGAAGCCAAAATCGAAGCAAGCTGTCCAGAGGGGGGGGGACGTCAGCAAAATTTTTTCTCTCCGATGGCGTTCAAATTCACCATACGGATGCAGAATTTCACGCTGAATCCGAATCTGGCCTCCGTTTTCCCATCCGATGCTTCGTTTGGGCGCTACACACCAAAACGTCCCAAATTCTAACTCTGTCGTTTTTTCGAAAAATGTTGAAAATTTTTTGTCGCCGATTGACTTGAAACTCACCATACAGATAGAGAATTTCACGCTGATTCCAAATCTGAAATCCGTTTTCCAATCCGATGCTTCGTTTTGAAGCTAGAGCCCAAAACGTCCCAAATTCTAACTCTGTCGTTTTTCGCCAATGTCCCAAAATCTTAAATGGCGTCTCACATCTAAACGAAGACAGATAGGAACAAGCCGATTCTTTCACTGAATTTGTCTCACTCTTAGCTTTCAAACGAGCTATGGCACGACAAAATCCGTCCACTGGAAGCCAAAATCGAAGCAAGCTGTCCAGAGGGGGGGGACGTCAGCAAAATTTTTTCTCTCCGATGGCGTTCAAATTCACCATACGGATGCAGAATTTCACGCTGAATCCGAATCTGGCCTCCGTTTTCCCATCCGATGCTTCGTTTGGGCGCTACACACCAAAACGTCCCAAATTCTAACTCTGTCGTTTTTTCGAAAAATGTTGAAAATTTTTTGTCGCCGATTGACTTGAAACTCACCATACAGATAGAGAATTTCACGCTGATTCCAAATCTGAAATCCGTTTTCCAATCCGATGCTTCGTTTTGAAGCTAGAGCCCAAAACGTCCCAAATTCTAACTCTGTCGTTTTTCGCCAATGTCCCAAAATCTTAAATGGCGTCTCACATCTAAACGAAGACAGATAGGAACAAGCCGATTCTTTCACTGAATTTGTCTCACTCTTAGCTTTCAAACGAGCTATGGCACGACAAAATCCGTCCACTGGAAGCCAAAATCGAAGCAAGCTGTCCAGAGGGGGGGGGACGTCAGCAAAATTTTTTCTCTCCGATGGCGTTCAAATTCACCATACGGATGCAGAATTTCACGCTGAATCCGAATCTGGCCTCCGTTTTCCCATCCGATGCTTCGTTTGGGCGCTACACACCAAAACGTCCCAAATTCTAACTCTGTCGTTTTTTCGAAAAATGTTGAAAATTTTTTGTCGCCGATTGACTTGAAACTCACCATACAGATAGAGAATTTCACGCTGATTCCAAATCTGAAATCCGTTTTCCAATCCGATGCTTCGTTTTGAAGCTAGAGCCCAAAACGTCCCAAATTCTAACTCTGTCGTTTTTCGCCAATGTCCCAAAATCTTAAATGGCGTCTCACATCTAAACGAAGACAGATAGGAACAAGCCGATTCTTTCACTGAATTTGTCTCACTCTTAGCTTTCAAACGAGCTATGGCACGACAAAATCCGTCCACTGGAAGCCAAAATCGAAGCAAGCTGTCCAGAGGGGGGGGACGTCAGCGAAAATTTTTTCTCTCCGATGGCGTTCAAATTCACCATACGGATGCAGAATTTCACGCTGAATCCGAATCTGGCCTCCGTTTTCCCATCCGATGCTTCGTTTGGGCGCTACACACCAAAACGTCCCAAATTCTAACTCTGTCGTTTTTTTCGAAAAATGTTGAAAATTTTTTGTCGCCGATTGACTTGAAACTCACCATACAGATAGAGAATTTCACGCTGATTCCAAATCTGAAATCCGTTTTCCAATCCGATGCTTCGTTTTGAAGCTAGAGCCCAAAACGTCCCAAATTCTAACTCTGTCGTTTTTCGCCAATGTCCCAAAATCTTAAATGGCGTCTCACATCTAAACGAAGACAGATAGGAACAAGCCGATTCTTTCACTGAATTTGTCTCACTCTTAGCTTTCAAACGAGCTATGGCACGACAAAATCCGTCCACTGGAAGCCAAAATCGAAGCAAGCTGTCCAGAGGGGGGGGACGTCAGCAAAATTTTTTCTCTCCGATGGCGTTCAAATTCACCATACGGATGCAGAATTTCACGCTGAATCCGAATCTGGCCTCCGTTTTCCCATCCGATGCTTCGTTTGGGCGCTACACACCAAAACGTCCCAAATTCTAACTCTGTCGTTTTTTCGAAAAATGTTGAAAATTTTCCTCGCCGATTGACTTGAAACTCTCCGATTGACATGAAACTCACCATACAGATAGAGAATTTCACGCTGATTCCAAATCTGAAATCCGTTTTCCAATCCGATGCTTCGTTTTGAAGCTACAGCCCAAAACGTCCCAAATTCTAACTCTGTCGTTTTTTCACCAATGTCCCAAAATCTTAAATGGCGTCTCACATCTAAACGAAGACAGATAGGAACAAGCCGATTCTTTCACTGAATTTGTCTCACTCTTAGCTTTCAAACGAGCTATGGCACGACAAAATCCGTCCACTGGAAGCCAAAATCGAAGCAAGCTGTCCAGAGGGGGGGGGACGTCAGCAAAATTTTTTCTCTCCGATGGCGTTCAAATTCACCATACGGATGCAGAATTTCACGCTGAATCCGAATCTGGCCTCCGTTTTCCATCCGATGCTTCGTTTGGGCGCTACACACCAAAACGTCCCAAATTCTAACTCTGTCGTTTTTTCGAAAAATGTTGAAAAATTTTTCTCGCCGATTGACTTGAAACTCACCATACAGATAGAGAATTTCACGCTGATTCCAAATCTGAAATCCGTTTTCCAATCCGATGCTTCGTTTTGAAGCTACCCGAGTGATAATTTTCTAGAGATTTTACGATTTTCTACTGCCTTTCAAAATCGCTACAGATATTTGATTTGGCAGTAAGCATTTTATGGTTTTTAGAGACATTTGTATGAGCTAAGAATGCCTACTGCAATTCTAAAGAATTCTTACTGGCATTCATGGCATCCATATAATGTTTAGCAGGCAAATATATCTGTAAATGTTTGCTGGAGACACGTGTCTCTAAACATTTATCGACGACAGACATAACCTCCACAAGAACGTTGAACTCAAGCATTTTTGTACAATACAGCAATTCTTTTACTGTAATATACAAAAGAAAGATATTTGTATATAAATCTCGTATTATTACCATCTAATGTATTCATAGGAATATATACATGTAATACAATTTTATACGCAATTACAAAATTCTATCTTATCAAATATATTGTTATGTTTATATATTTGATATATTGATATTATGTCTACATCACATTTAATACTTATTATATTAAATATCACATGAATAAATGAATGTGATATGTAAATGTGCATGTATTATATTCATTTATTACTTGCTTTACAACCTGTAAAAAGAACATTTCGTTTTATACATGCGTCCCTTCTCTTGCTACTTTGTCTCCTCTAAATGATTCGCTTTTGATGGAGTGTCACAATGCACGAGGCACAGAACTAAGTCCTTCTGGTCTCTTCTTATCTCTCTTTCTCTCTCCGGAAACTCCGGAGTCTCCTCGAACTGTTTGTTTTTGATCTGGGCCATAGTGCGCGAAGCACAGGGGAACAAGCTTCCTCTTTTTTTTCTCTCTCTCTCTCACACACACACACACACACACACTCTCTCTCTCTCTCTCTCCTTATCTCCATCTCTCCATTCAACTTCTTTTATTTTATTTTCTCCATTTGAAAGCTGATTTTCTGATTTTGAATGTATCTTAGCTGGAATATTGAAGGTCACAATATGCGGATCAGTTGTTCTCCTATTTGCAAGACTGTGATGACTAAAGGACGTAATGTATATACCGATATCCGTCACAATTTTTCTCTGCACACATCTCTCTCCCTACTGTGGAATAAACAACTCGTCGATCGCCTGCCTGTTAATGACTAATGAATGCCCTCATAACGACCTTTGGCCATGAGTCAAATGACAAAGAGGATGCGAGCGGACAGACTGTGTATGCTATATCAACCAGGCGTCATCAATTGCACAGTCATTCCTCTCAGTGCATCGTGCGTGTTTCAGTCATCGCAGCAGCGTCAATACAAGTCGTTCTACTGTCTTATACTTGTGGATTTACAAAACTTTTAACTACGCCTCAAGTCAGTTATTTGTGCTTTGAACATTCAGAGGATTCTGTCGTACAATTCGACTTTCACAACCATTTTCAGGATTACGCCGACGCATCTTTTCATTCTGGAAATACTTCCCGATCTTCTCTTTTCCCGACATTGTACTAAAACCGCGGGTCACTCCTTTGTATTTGCCTTTGAGGTTATGCACAAGATAGAAAATCAATAAGGTAAAACCACAGCGCTTCGTGTCACAGACACATCAAGGGGTGGGACCTTGCAGTGCGAATGTTTACCGCACGGTCCCACCTGACACGAAGCGCTGTGGTTTTACCTTGCTGGATTTTTATCTTGCACATAACCTCAAATAAAAGGCAAATACAAACGAGATACCAGCTTGTTTTTAGCAAAATGCCAGGAAAATTGAACTACCTCCTGTTCCTAACTTTCAACATCATCTTCATCTACACGTTTTGATTCGCATCATTCTGACTCAACTACCTAATATCTTTTCACTTTCGCTGAAAACCATTAAACAAATGATTGATTATATTGCTGAAAAGTCATTTGAAGTGAAATTATATTGTAATCAAATATTCGATCCACACACCGCTACAGTCGAACAAATAATCGAATAATACAAGTTGAATCTCTGAAGGAGGATTGGAGAAAATGGAAAATATAATGTGAGTTTTATTATTATTATTTTTAGGTACTGTTCAATACCTCAAATTCGGTAGTTTTGAATCCTGGTGGATGATTTAATGTATCCAGAGGACTTAGAATTACGCTTGCTTGAGGTTCGATCGGCATTTATATTATTCCTAATTAATCGCAAAATATCGTGAAAATTGTTGCTTGTCTGAATGCGTTTATAAATTGATGTCTGTAGGCCTTTTTGGCAGTAGACGATTGATGTCTGTAGGTCTTTTTGGCAGTAGAAAATTACTGCTTTTTGCAGTAGACAATGCGCGATAATTCTACTGCGAAATTTTATGGGATTAGGGATGATCGCATGCATGAGCGCTTTGTGCTTTTTAAATCTGGTACTGTTGATGACTCGATCAAACAGGTAAATGAAATAAAGGGATTATCTATATCCATCACTCGAGCACACAATAAAGCAATGATTGATTTCCGAAACGATCATGAGCATTCACACATTGGATTTGTTCACATCAATTCTAAATTTCGCGATTTGCTCTCTTTCAATACAGACGTCTTATGGTCACACCATGAATGGGGAAACGTGAAAATAACATCTGAACAGCAATCCGATTGTCGAATGGTTCTTTATTTCAATCGCACAGACCCTGTTTCACGTCCCAGTCTTACATGGAAGCCAAATGAAAAGTTACCGATACCTCCAAAGCATTATAGCAATGGCTATGATGCTTGTACATACTTGAACAAGGGTGTATCAAATCTACACTCATATCATTTTGACTAAGATCCTAAAGCAAATACATTCTGCATCAGTGTACATGGTAAAACGGTCATTCACATTTCAGAAGAGTTAACAAAGATTTTAGGATTCAAACGTGACATATTCTACGACGAGAAGTACTGTGGCTCAACATCCTTGCTCGATATGAATATCAATCACTTTTGCATTTACACTAACTTTATCCATTCAACACAAATTGGTGGTCAAATGGTTCCCCTTTTAAGATATATTCCTATTGACAGTGGCGACTTTGGTGTGACCATGCACAGGGAGTTCCTGAACAAGGTATACATTCCAGTCAATGCATCACGATTATCCCATTGTAAATTTGGTATCTATGATGATAGTGGTGGTCCTATTCAATTCATTGGTGGGCGCACTGTCTTAACACTTCATTTTCGTCAGATAACATCAAATCATTAAATTTGTATGTTGCATGTGACGCAGTCAATGTCTTTTCTTTCTTGATTAGGTGGCCGTTAAGCCCGTGGTCTCATAAAGACCGTTTGGGGAGTTCTGTAGTCTCATCAAGGCTTTTCACTCCTGAAAGTCAGCCTTGTTTAAGAAGGGCTCACTCTTAACCGTTTGCAGAGTGAGTTGCTTACAGCCTTTAATCATTTGTCTCTCTTCCTCTTCCTCTTTTTGTTGAAACTTTCTCTCAACTTCCTTCTTCGTAGGAGTTGAGCTAGCAAGAGGTGTGAATGTTTTCTTTGTATCGGACATGACTATGATAGTGAAATGCAAGACACTCTTCTTTATATATGAGAATGATGCAGTATGATTGATAGTTGGCTGTCGTCCAATGAGAGAGTGCTAAGTAGGGAGAGAGAATCTATATGAGTGTGGTGCAATGACCATTTCCTCATAATATCATTAAAATGAATACACCACCGAATACCTATGCCGTACTCATGCCCAATGCCCCTCGCAAGAGGCAAGTGAAAACTATTTAGGATGGTGAGGTCGAGCCGCTACAGTTGGATGAGGAAACCATCATCATCATTTCCGACGATGAAATAATAAGCAATGAAGAGGACAGTACTGATACAATTAGGGCTGCCTTCCTGAGTGTGTCTCCAAAGGACGTTATGATGGAGCGGTGTGTGGAGACTCTCCGGAGCTGGCTAGACCTCTTCTCTCCTTCTAGTCAGCCCCGCAATCAAGAAGAGTTTGACTTGGTAGACGTAATGTACCGTCTTATTACAAAGCGTATTGCTTTTAATTCTTCTTGATAAATGTGTATCATGACAGTGTTGTTTTTTCCTTCATATAAAATACATGGCTTCAAACTGATCATCGAGTAAGCATATATTCGATTGGCAGCTATTGTTAGAATAAAATATCCTATCATCTAGACACTTACCATAGTTACTAGAAATCATTCAACATATGAAAAATGATTTTAGGTGAATCAATTGAAGAATGTAACTTACTTTCAAAACTCAAAGCTTGTTCAAACTTTATGTTTCATCTAGCGGTTAACATTAACTTGTGCTATATAAAACCCTAGATCCCTAAATACAACCGTAGATGACCCTATCCTTCAGATGATGAACTTTAGGACTTGTGATGTGTGATCTGACCAACGTGATGGTCTTAGTGTTATTAAATGTCACTGATGCTTCGCATACTTTTCTTGCCTTCATTTCATCAATTTTTCACCCATCCTTTGAGTTATACGGCCTTGGAACCGTCATGAAAGCAAATGACTTTCAGACCTTATTATGGGTAGCCTCGTGGGTAGCCTCATGGATCATTCACGGAAAAGGGGAATGAAGCAGTGTGCTGTGTGTATGTCTTCATGTTTTAAAGAAAGGATGTTCTTCACTCACATTTATGTTCAGGTCCAAACCATCTTCCCTCTTCTATCATGTTGGATTGTCTTTGATGACCAACTATTGTTTCTTTCTTCACATAGACAATCGTTTCTAGACAATCGGTGATCTTCCTTGGATCACCTGTCTTGATTGCCATGGAGTAGTACCTTTCTGACAACTCCATGATTGTGTTCTTTTCTTTCTTTTGACGAATCATTAATTCAGCTTCTGTCTCACCCATGTACGGGATCACCACACTGTAACAATGCTCAGTGAAAAGTGAATTTCTATAAAGTGCTACCTCCTTATATCTTGTCGTAGGAAACCTGAGCCATGGATGGCGAACTTTAGGACTTATGATGTGTTTCATTGACTTTCAGACTACATTATCATTTCATAAACTTGTGTTTCATAAAACATCATGATCATCTTTCTAACTATACATCAACCTGTGTTGCAGTAAAACTTTTGTACAACTTGATAAACTTTCTAACTACACAAACGGAATAAAACTTCGATGATCAAACTTTACTTTCACAAACGTGTGTCACGGTAAAACTATTTGAGTACACCAACGCCTACATTTCATGACACGTGTGTTGTGCTAAACTTTCTAACTACACTCACGAAAAAACTTCGATGATCAAACTTTACTTTCACAAACGTGTGTCACGGTAGAACTATTTGACTACACAAAAGTTTGCTTTTGCAAAACATGATAAACTTTCTGACTACGCTCACAAGAGCTTGTTCACTAGCAAAGAGAGAAATGAGCTTGTGGTTGCGTGTGGTGCATGAATGTCCCTTCCAATTCATTCCATTTCATTTAGCCTCGGTGATAGAGGCAAGCAGAACTCATGGTTCATTCTCGCATGTATGACCAACTATCAGGAGACAAGTGCAATGGAGATTTTATGAGGCAACCTGTGGCAGATACCTAAATGTCGCCCTGGCGGTCAGAGTACAACGTTGAGACGAAAGGCAACCACTTGGAAACATGACGCAGAGAGGTTTCACAAGGATTACCATTGCCCACGTCCCGTGCAGTACTCATCGCTACGGACTTCACCGCTGTCTCGAAAGAACCCCCACCAACAGGAGGTATGACACCGAAAATCTCCGTGACTTGCACCGTCAATGACTTGATAGCCAGACATGAAAACCGGTGGAGTTATTTACAAGAGGTTGGCAAGTCGTTGCTTTGATCAGCTTGATAGCAAGCCGTAGAGAGGGATAGCAAGCCGTGATTCACAAGCGTTTTTTAATGGAGATGTCTAGTAGCCACCCATGACAAGATAGCTAAGACTTAACCGATTGGCGTTCAAAGTGCTACGTTGACAACTGTGTCAAATGCCCAACATGAGTTGCCCCAGAGGTTTCGGTCTAAAATATGACACACTCCCTTGCCACACTTATCACTACGGCATCACCCGCCGTCCCGAAGGAACACCCTGTCATTGGAATATTACAGCGAAACTCTCCGTACCATGCTCGCTTTCAGTGAAAAGCCACTTGTATCATGTAAAGACATAAGAAGACTGGCTCGTACACACTTATACATGCCTTCATTGAAATCAGAAGGTTTGAAAACCTTATAAAACATCAAAAAATAGCAAATTCAAATTTTTCAGGATTCAGTACTACTTATGAAATTATATAAGTAGTCTCTAAGTATAGGTCTGATCAATAGCTATTGAACCCTTCTTGAATCAAGTCAAAAGGATTTGTAGAAACAAAGCTACAAGCCTTTAAAGTTTTGGAGTCTTTTATGGCCTGGAGACTAGGTCATCTCCTGGTTACCTATAAGTCTGACGCCTTAGCTGATATCAGCATTTTGGAATTTCCGATGCTATCATCGGAGCTCCGGAGAGACGACCTACCTTTGACAATCTCTCTCGTCTTATTGAAATTTCTCATTCGGTTCTCAGCTTATATAGTTTGTGGCGATCAGCTGATGACGTGATCTCAATCATCCAAAACTTGAAACACTTCTATCTCCGGTTCTAGTGCTCCGATTGACTTCAAATTTTGACAGGCTCGTTTTCTCACTCTCACCTTTCATTTAAGTCATCCCTCGACTCTCTACGATTACCAGAAGCCGAGTTGAAAAAACTCGTTTTTTCAAACTATCCAAAATCTTGGGAAATGCACAAAAATTCTATTTTAAACATGCTCTCATTTGAAAACGAAACCTTCCACACATCTGAAAAGGTGCGATCCCAGAGAACAAAGTGCGGTCTTTTCCCTAAAAGAAGCCAAAGCTTTTCATTGACTTCCATTCCTGAGAGAGTCGTCATCAAAGTAGGCCACAATTTAATATTTTCACGAAAAAATCCTAAATGTCGGCCCATAGTTAAGAAAATTTCAAAAAAAAATTTTCTGCAAATTTCAACACCAAACCTTGATAGAAGTTTGTTTCACAGGATTCTGAACAACTTTGGTCAAAACATCACTTTTGACAAAGTGCGACTCGAATGGGGGGGGAGGAAAAACTTTTTCTCTGCGATTGAGCTGGAAATCGCCTTCCTAACGCAAAATTTCACGTTAAGTCGGAATCAGCCCTCAGCTTTCGTGTCGATGCTTCGTTCGCCCGCTAGAGCCGTTTTCGTAAAAATTCTAACTTTCGTTTTTCGGTGATGGTCAAAAATCTTAAAGTCACTCCCACACCTCAACGAAAGAACGTAGAGACAAGCCGTTTCATCCACTAAATTTGTCTCACTCTTAGCTTTCAAACGAGCTATCACACGACTTTCTACCATCTTTAGAACCAAAGTTGGAAGAAACCCTGCCGAGGGGGGGAGTAGCGAAAACTTTTGTCACCGATTCACTTGAAACTCACCCTCTAGATGCAGAACTTCACGTAGAATCCGAATCTGACCTCCGTTTGTCCATGCGAGCCCTCCTTCTGCCCGAAATAGGACCTTTTTCACCCCAAAACGTCCAAAACCTACCTTTTCTAACTCTGTCGTTTTTCGGAGATTCCTGCCATTTTCCAGTCATTTTCCACTCTAAACCCAGGAAAACTTGGATTGCTGCATTTTTCTCACTCTTATCTTTCAAACGCGCTATCACACGACTTTCTACCATCTCCAGAACCAAAGTTGGAAGTCTGACTGGAGGGGGGGGGTGGGTCAGAACTTTTCTCTCCGATTCCGCTGGAAATCACCTCCCTAACCCAAAATTTCACGTAGAGTCCGAATCTGACCTCCGTTTGTCCATCCGAGCCCTCCTTCTGGCCGATATAGGACCTTTCCTCTCCCAAAACGTCCAAAACCTGCCCTTTTCTAAAGGTAAAACACTTTCCTACCCTTACCTCACAGGAGAGCTCATCCTTCCTTCCTTCCTTCCAGAGGGGGGAGGGAACAGTTTCCTCCTCTAGGTCCGATCCCCTCCTGCACATCCTTGGCCACTTCTTTCCAGAGGGGGGTCTGAGTCAGCATGATGACTTTTCATTTCACATTTTGCACTTGATTTTGCAATGGGATCACTACTTCGAGCATTTCCAGATGGTACGCGTACCATTTAAAAAACGAGGCACTTGAGGAACTAACACATCATTCGGCATACTGCATGAGCCACAATATTGTACAAGAAGCGCGAGAAAACGATAATAAGTATTACATAAAGTTTATGTGCATAATTCATACTGGATGCTATATTTGAGAAAGACAGATAATTTTCTCACATGTCACATGAGATTGTCAATTACATGATTTCTAGCACGGTACATTTAGACAACATTTAAACAAATTCTAACAACGGTTCATCCTGGTGAATAGTTAGCGACCACTCTGCTTAGCAGCACAACAGAGTTTGTTGGGCCGCGGTTGTATCGCGCTCCGTAAGAAATCTATTTCTCCTTTTTGTCTTCACATCAGCATAGTGTGAGAAGCCTGTCCTCGCAGAGGTAGCTGGAGACGAAGGGGTGAGTTTTTGCAGAGCCAAATGAAAGAGAGAAATCAAGTAATTTGCAACCTCATGTGACACGTGAGAAAATAAAAAATTATCTGTCTTGCTTAATTGCAGCATATACTGTTAAAATTTGCTTTTACTAGTCGTCTATACCCATTGTCATTCTTCCGAATAAAACTGCTGGCACGATTTGGGATGCTTATATTTGAAAGTGACACGCTAAGCAAAAGGTGTGAAGACCACTGACTGACCTAGACGACTTCTGGAACGGTGCCGACTGAGGAAGGAGAGCGGAAGACAGGCGAAATTGGAGGATCCATGGCGAGGCCTATCTTCCGAAGCGGCTAAAAAACGGCTGATGATGATGTTCTATTGAAAATGAAAAGCCAATGAAGTGAAACTTCGGGTTTCGGGAAACCAGCTTCAAATTGTATTTGCTGATCAAATGGAAGAATAAACGTTTCCATTAAACCGATTTTGGGTCTATTGGTTAAAACTAGATTTGAAAGCGATTTTGTTAAATTCGATTTTTCAAATCTGATCGAGAGTTTGACCTCACCTAAAAGAAAAGAGCTTCATTGAGATTTCTTTATGTCAGTCAAGGTGATAAGTATCCTACATTTGGGTTGGCCATGTAAGAACTTTGCAGATCTTTCTCATGCAAATTTGCGATTTCTCATTAGAAAGGTATCATCGCATAAATAGAAAAGTAAATTGGGGAAAGTCAATCTCATATTCCTGGTAGGGTCAGTATTTTTGTTGTTCATTGACCTTCAATTGAATCGCCTTAGATTAGCCTTAGATTAGATTTTAATGGAAATCATATATTTATGCAAACACATTGCAATTTCACTAAAAATCAAATCAAATCACTGAAAGATCAAATCATTAGAACAGTGTTTCGCTAAATCTATGATATAGGCCTATAAGGCTTCAATCTATTTTTGGAAGGGTCAGCATTGTTTTTTTTGATTGACCATTTAATGGTCTTTAACCCTTTCAGTACGGACGACACGCTGTACGTGTCATGTATCTATTAACAAATTAACGGAATTAGAATCAATGCAATAGTACGATTATACCGTGACACGCAGAGCCTGTCATAAAACCATCGGTGAATGTTTCTGAATTATGATCACTCTCAAAGGACAGGTTCACCGAATTATTACGTAAGATTTCGTTTATTGAACAGATCTTTGAATATCATTCACACCGACAGAATTTGTTGATAGTTGTTGCTGTTCGAATTGCGCATTCATATCATAATGAGCACGCAAAGTGGTCGGCGGTATCCCCGGCGTTCTGCCATGACAGATGCGTTGAATTTGATGGGATTTGATACAAACGAAGATGGCAGTTCAGGCAGTGAGATTGAAGATGAAATACAAGATAATGACTTGCGAGATAACGACTCAAGTAGCAGCTCTGACGAAGATGCAGGTGGCAGCACTGGTGAATGGCGAACTGTCCAAAGTGGTACTGATTCCGTCAGACGTGGACCAGAATTTACTGGAACTACAGGACTACATCCACGCTTAGAGATTCCAAATGAATTAGAAGATGATATGTTTTTCTTAAATCACTTTTTCACTGACGACTTAATGCAAGATATATGCGACTACACAAACAACAGACTTTGGCAAGAATCAGTTGATAATCCTGAAAGCCAGAAATTACAAAACAGCAGACAAGTTACAGTCAATGAAATCAGAAAGTTTATTGGATTGCAATTTTTAATGGCTTTGAACAAGAAGCCTACGCTTGCATCATACTGGAGTGGCGATTTGGTGTTTCGTCAAGAGATATTCTCGTCACCTGAATCTCTATCCCGTGACAGATTTCAGTTAATTTTGAACTATATTCGCTTTGCAGACCCAGAAAATTTGGAAAATGATTATTTAGCAAAAGTACGACCATTTCTGGAAAAAGTTAATAATATATGCCAAAATACATACCTACCAAACCGTCAGATTTCTATAGATGAGACACTCATGCTGTTCAAAGGACGTTTAAGAATACGACAATATATCCCAAGCAAGCGTAGGAGGTATGGAATAAAGTCGTATGTATTGGCAGAATCCGAGTCGGGTTACGTTTGGAAGATGATGCTTCATGGTCTGAGTACTGAAAATCGGGCAGTCGGATTGTCTCATCGTGGTGCTGAAACATTATCAGTTACGGAACGAATTGTGATACAATTATCACACGACCTGTTTAATCAAGGTTACCACGTTTATCTTGATAACTTTTATACTTCCTGTAGATTAGCCCGATATCTGTTTCGCAATGGTACATTTATGACGGGAACTGTAAAAGCGAACCGGGGCGTTCCGAGCGATTTAAAGCACTTAAATCTGCCTGTTAAGTCTCAAGCTTATTCCCGCAACGGCGAAGTTCTTTGCGTAAAAACTTGTGGATCAAAAGTCGTCTGGAAAGAAGACGGTTTACTTGATGGATACGTTTGCTGCTGCTGAAGATGTTGAGGTCAGCCGCATAGTCAAAGGTGGACACCACGAAACGGTGAAGAAGTCACGATCTGTATTGAATTACAATGCCCATATGGGCGTTGTCGACCGGTTGGATGCCGCACTTCATCATTACGATATCAATCGGAAAAATTATACATGGTTTGTAAAGTACTGCTTGCACTTAATTCAAATCATGCATTACAATTCATGGATTCTCTACAGGAAGAATGATGGTAAAATGAACTACCTAGATTACTGCATGAAATCTGTCAATCGTTTGGTCTTACAAACAGGTATTGGACGAAATCCTGTCGGAAGACCTCGCCTGGTACCACGATCAACAAACAATCGATGCTTGGAGGAACGGAATCCACAACATAAACTTGAACGCATACCAGCAAGGGAAGGAGAACCTCGACCTCACAAGAGATGCCGTGTTTGCTACCAAGCCGGAAAGCGGAAAGAAACTGTCTTCCGATGTGCTGATTGCCCTGGACAACCTGGTCTATGTGCTGCTCCTTGTTTTTCAAAATATCATGAGTAAACCTGAAACTTTTCGAAACGTATTATGGATTTATTGCGTTGAATATATTTTGTAGTAATAGCAGTAAATGGCTTTTGATTTTCCGTTACATTCGAGGTGCAAAAGCAGAAGTAATTAAAAGTAAAGTAACATTAAAAGAGTAAATATAAAATTGAAATGAAAAATGAGTGATTAATATTGAGTGGACTGTAAATAAAAGATGTGCAAATACATTGCAATAAACATAAAAAATTATACGCTCGAAAATATTTATAAATTTATATGATCGGTAATTGGTAATTGGTAATCGGTTCTTTTTTAATTGCACAATTTCTAGGAAAACATAAGAGGTATATCTTATTCAGTCTTATTCAAAAAGCTTTCATGGCACACTCGATTGGGAAATTGGAACCAAGCATATAAGCCTATATGTCTTATATGTTTGGTTCCCATAATGTGTATAATACAAGCTCGAAATAGATTGTGTTGTTTTAAAAAGATTAGCAAAAATGTGTAGAATTATTTACTGTGGTCGTAATGAGAATTATTACTGTGTGAAATGAGAAATTAAGGAAAACTGTTTACGGTGTTATCATCGCATAGTACTGTACTTATTAGTCAAGTCAACTCTAAAACACCCAAAGATTTTGAGAACACCTATTTGCATTCCTTGTAGCAGTTTTCTCCGTCTTTTCTTCCGGAGAAAACATGTGCATCATGACAAGATCTAATGCTATTATCTGTTGCAATAACACCTCGAAATCACATAAAATGGACAAATAAAATATAGAAAATATACCTATTTGACACCTCTGGCGTGTCACCGTAACAGTGGACAATGATAGTAACGACACGCATCGTGTGTCATCGTAACATCGAACAATGATTAATTTTCAAATTTTGTTACGTTGAATAATTATTGCATGACACACTGTGCGTGTCACTAGGACAGGTATCTTAATGATTTCGTGCTGAAAGGGTTAAATAAACCTTTAATGGAATTCATATATTCATGCAAGCACATTGCAATTTCTCAAATCGCTAAAAGACTATTTTCTATAAATACTGTAGATGAAAACTGGGCGTCAATATTGTCGCCAAGAATGTTAGGTTACTGCAATATTCTAACAAGTGAGATTAATATTCTATAACACTTTGGTAATTACTTAATAATGATAATTTCATGGAAGTTAGTCTGCTAATGTAATGTGCCTTATCATACACAGGGCTGTGGAAGTGCTGAACTTTTTCATTATGTTCGTTTCAGGGTAATTACAACTCGTAAGCGCTCATGTACGACCCCAGTATCAGCTGCTCCTATAATCGTTTACTCTGAACATATACATGTAACTCATGCCGTAACGGCAATTATTATAAGTAGAAGAAAAAAGTGGCAGAACTTAATCTGTTACTGTCTTTGAATTCTTGAAACAAGTAGTTTTGAAATGTCATGTGATATAAATGTGCGTATTGCCAGATACTCATTGCTACATTAAGCCTACTTTATACTGCACGGGTACAAAAAATGGTACTAGGGGACATTTGCTACCAACGAGAGAGGGGACAGGAATCTTTCAAATGTCCACTTTTTTGTTCCCTCCGCGGATCTAAATGTTGTCCCCTTCGTCCCCTCCTTGTCTCCTAAATCGTTCCTTGTTTGGCCCTTCAATGTACCCGTCGTCCCTCCTTATCTGCTACACCGTCGTCCCTCTTTTGGCCCTTTAAGTGACCCCTTCGTCCTCGCTAATTATTCTTGCCCTTTATATAATACTTCCCTCTTCGGCTGAATATCTGACAGAAACTAAAACATTTACATGGATTTATGCTTTCTTGTAATAACTTGTACGACAAAATAAAGACTTACAGGATTTTTTTGAAGTGAAAGCGATTACATTCTTTACTAATTCGTTTTAACTTCTATGGAAGCAAACATTAAATTGTACACTGCTCCTGTAACGTTCAGTGAAATTCTTTCCGCTCCTTTTAAAATCAAGCAATTTTCAAAAGAAATAATTAGCTTCCTTGACATTTTTCGAAGATAATGGAGATGTGCAAGGCCCTCGTTAACTTTTGATGTTCATGTCAACGCAAATCTTTTGGGCAATTGAGTATGAAAAAATTGACCATTCATCAAATCAAATGAAGATGTTGAGGTAGTAGCTTCACATGAGAATTGAATATTATATGACATCTCATGATATAAAATTTGATTGGAAGGACTTTTGAGTTTAAGGTGATGCATCCCAGAGGGAAAGACAACTACAAGCCAAATGCTTACACCAATTCTTGTTTTTCGCCATGTTTTACATCATTATCAATTTCATTATTTGATATACATGAAGTTGTCTAACTTGAATTCAGTTATGTTCCCTGTTGGGTAGAAACCTGAAGTCAATTGTGATACCTTATGAGCCAAAACACGTAGACGTTTAGAATCTAAACTTTAGATGATGTCTACTCATTGCGACGTCACTGAACTTGGTAGAAATGTGGTGGGCATTTAAATAACTGCAACTTGATATGTTGTGTACGCGAGGCCTTACACTGTAAATCGCTGGATACGAAAATTACATGCAAACATATACCAAAATCACATAGGCTACAATTTGAAACTAGCATCTGACACGAGATTCTCGCATGTTTACAGAGATCTGACATGTTTTTCATACGAAATCTCACTTACTTTCGTATGTGATTGGTATGTAGCGATACGAACTCTTCTATCTGTGATTGGCTGTTTTACACTGAAATACGAGTTGTTGGTATGTTTTATATATGACACCCGATGCAAATTCATCCTTATTCGTATGCCTCTGGTATGCATTCCGTATGTACAGCTTTAAGTCACATAGCAAAGAAATACATGTATTACATACTACTGTCAAATAACTTTTTTCGGCAATACCAGTCGTGAATATTTTTTGTTTGATAGAGTGATATTTAACTAGATTACATTTATTGTGAATTTTATGCTACACGACCTTGTCGTCGTTGCTACTCGTACTTGTGTAGCAACATTAACAGGACGTTTAGTTAGCTCTACTTTATGAACCAAGTTGATAAACATCAATTCATTCAAACGATATCTTTCGTGCTATCATGTTGACTTATGTATCTCAAACATAAATATTTTTCGTTCATGAATTACGTGTATAATGTGTTTATATTTCGGATTGATAATATGCATAATTTCAAAATTACACAATGCATAATTGAAGCCCCCATGCAAGAACCGGCTAAGTTACATTTTTAACTAGTGGAGAAAAGTGCATTTCTAATTCTTTTATCTCCCGTAATTTAAGCAATTAATTTAGAGATATGATTGTTAGGCTAATTACTCACTATGTACTACTCTTTCCAAACATGTAATAGTTCGTGCAACATACGATGTCTATGAGTGTTATATTGTCACTTAGCCGCTTCTTGCACGGTATATATTAAATTTAAAGATTTTACTAAAACCGGGTAACTGCATTTTTTGTGAAGAAGAAAAATATCTTTCCAAGGAAAAAGTATTATATTGCTAGCTTCATAGGATACTGCGATTTGTCAAATAGTCATCGTCACTCATTGTCACTATCACCACACTCTTCTGTCTTCGAAGTAAATGATTTATAAAATTCGTGATAAATTGGGGGCACAAAAGGTAGCAGACTGTTAATATCCTGAATCTTCTTCAAACCGATGGGACGAGGAATATCAGGCATTAGATCAGGCGGTTGTTGATGATTATCTCGCGAAGTTCTTCTCCTTGACAGAACCTGAACGGAATTCCAATCGCCTGTCATGGAATAGCGATATTCGCATGAACTGGGTTTATCACTGGTGATTTTAATCTGTCGAATTTCACGAACACGAATTTTTTCGCCATTGTCGTTTTTGGTTCTGTGAATGAAATTTATTGAGTTGCAAAATTGCTCTATATCATAGAATTTTTCTTTCATGTCGACGACTTTGAAGGGACTGCTCCTTTTCGCTCGTACAATCAAATCGCGGTACTCATTTTTATCGTAGATTGCTTCGCTCTTCTTAAACATTGTTTCAAGAAGACTTGAGTCCCTGTCCGAGGCGTTGTAAGAGTGTCCAACAACGGGAAAAGTATGAATAATTATATTTACGTTCGTAGTGCTCACCAGCCAGAGCCATATGAATAGTATGAAATGATTCTTGTTTTGCCCTGCGCAAGAATCCGACCAGGCTAGTACATGTTGGCGCGATCCGATAATCTCGAAGAATCTCAGAATACAGCTCCCAACTTAGTCAGCTCCTCTGCCTCCTTCGGATTCCAACCAAATACACATAAGAGCATTCTCATCTGATCGATTAGCATAATGCATGACCAAGTTATACAACCACATCTGTCTAAGGTAGAAGGCTTTATTCGTCGTTACCTTCGGTAGAGACTGCGTTTTCTCGACATCAAAGACTAAGAACATGGTATCATTTCGTAGAATTGCCCCATTGCGATCGTCACCCATCTGCTTGAAGCATCTTTCAGCTTTCTTGTAATGTTCACTCTCGATCGGTTCTCCACCTTGAATGCGAAGCTCATCACATACGTTGCAAGTGTCGGTTCCAGGATTTCGGAATGATAGATTGTGATTGGTATTAAAGATATCAGAATACCTGTAAAAAAAGGAAAAATATGTCACTTGAACTGCAGAAAAAATATATATAGATGAATACACATTAATGCTTCTTATTTTAGGATTTCGAAAAATATTTATCTCAGATAAATGATCTGTCATATTTTTACATCACATTCAGGCCGTTATGATATAACAGATGATTGACGATAAAGACACGTAGAAATACATGTACAGAATACGCACTAATTATACAGGTAAGACTTTGCAAACCCAATAAACATGTATAGGCCTATTTACCCGCACGGTTACTTGATAACATTGATTTACAGTATGCGATAGCATCTTTTGATGATACGCACAACCAAAATTTATGCAGAACTTACAAGTACGACAAACACATACATCCAGATCTAAACGTAGATCGATCATTTTTTAGGTCTGTAAACTTAAATATCATACCTGCGTTGCGATAGTGGATCAATATTCTTTTCGGAACACCATTCTCTGTATAGGTCATACATTCGACCGATAGAGAGTAACGGCGACAAGTATCGTCTTATAGTTAAATGGCGGTTCCTTGAATAATGAGATTTTTCTGATGGAAATGAGAGGATGTGTTGATTAACCATATCTACCGCCTCTTTAGATACAGCATTTGGTCGATTATGGTGACGTCCTCTCCAATCTGATGATGGTATTGAAGAGCCACAGCGGAGAGATGCCTTTGCTTTATTTAGGCGATGTTTGGTTATCCCAAGAACAGCACAAAAGCCATTCATACAAACCTTCGTTTTCTCACCATTGACCTGAAATCGAATTATTATCATCAAGTCCTAAACATCGATGCAGAACACTTATCTTAACAAGTCTTATCTCTTAATACTCGTAACTTTAACTTGGGTTTTAGCCCAACACTTATATTCAAAGCTAACAGCTGCATATACATGTACATGTATAATAAAAACTAAAGACATAATATTGAATTCACTTAAGATGCGCTGAGGTGGAATGAATATAGTTTCAATCATGTACCAGTAACTAAAACTTGACGCAGACTCTTTGTACAGCGGTAGCCTACTTATGTACATGTAATTAGCACTCACCATGAAGAAGTACTCGAAGCTATGGTCTCTCGCTTGAGTTGTAGGATTCGATTTTCGTCGCTGGGGAAAATTGCGCTCGATTCCAGTTCGAATGAACAGATTTTTATCATTGATAGTAGCACACTTTTCGTAGTATTCGTGGAAAATTCGACGCGATTGCTTTCTGTCAATGAATCAGTACATTTATAACGACAAGTTTGCGTGCAAAGAACGCCGAGAGTTACGGATTTCTCAGGTGCTATTGTAGAACCAACGAATACAAACGTTCCACTTAATCTTGCTTTTTTCAAAACATTTCTTCGCCATGTATACGGCTGAGGATGTCTCTTGCGACTTGTTACTCCTGGTGTAAATAACACTTGGATGATCATTTTGTACGTCATTGACTGATTCTCTATCGACCATTCTGTTATCTTCCTCATCATTGTTCGAAATAGATCCCTTTTCCAACAGTGTCGTTGAAGGTATTTTGAGATGTGTTTCACCTGAGTGGTATTTTCCTCGTGATTCAGTTCATGAATGATAGGTATTTCACTAGAAGTAGAAGACGCGGCACTTGAATTAACGTCGTCCTGAGCATCCTGAATGATTTTGGCAATACAACGAGCAGTCAGCCGTTTTCGGTGATGCATTGCGCAGTGAATGACGATACGAGTCAACAGTCTTAAGTCTATGCTATTGTTGTCAATGCAACGCTGAAATTCAAGCATTTGTGGTCGATAACCAAAGATATCGCACTCAGCCGGTTTTTCATTGCAAACTGATATTTTGCGTAAAGCAAGTAGAAAGTCTGAATTTGAATTTTCAGCAAAAATTTCATTTTTGTCAAAAATGCACTTAGCCGGTTCTTGCATGGAGGCTTCAATTGTTGATGGTTGAATACTTATTGATTATTCATGAAATGCCTTAGACCTAAGTGTATCAAAATCGAATTCAGTATTGAAAGCATGACTCTTGAATGTTATTATCTCACTACTCACGGAAGAGTAGTAACATTAGTGTGATCGTTATTGACAAAAGGCCTTAAATCAACATACTTTGGACATGATTTATGCTTCTTTTAACATTGTGCTGGCTTTCGTATGTAAAGCATGCCACATTTGAAATAACATGCGAAAAGCATACAAATATATACCAAGGGAATACAGAAATATACCAAAAAAATATTTTGGTATGCATCCTTCGTATGTGATTGGTATTGAGCGATTTACAGTGTACATGTCCTCGCAACCTTCGATAAATGACAAGCATTATTTTCTTTTAACCTCCAAAAGGAGCGAAAAGATCTCAATAGAAAAAATACAATATGCACAACAACATGTAGCAACCTGAAAATAAAGAAATTCAACAAAATAGATTGGAATACAGATTAATACAACTGTTGAGCGGATAAATTCGACCTCTAGGGAAATACTATCAAATATCTAAATATGTAGATTATATAGCAATTGCAAAATGCAAAACACATCAAAAATATGAGATTAAGGTACCTGAAAATGTTCGAAAAGGCTATAGATATTTCATGATTTCATAATTACTTCATAAACAGGTCTATAACGTTGAAAATATGGAAGTCCAAAAATCAATTATGAGAAGTCAACCCTTAGTTCACACTGTCCATTGGAGGGGAAGCGGCAGACTGTGTTAAAAATATTTAAAGAATATTAATCATATAGCGCATTGATGACATCACGATTGTGACACAGATATGAGATACAATTAAATAAAACATGCAGATATCTACAAGTGAAGAGAAATCAAACCACTATCATAAAAAAAACCTTTTCGTGCACTAAGGGTGTGATGTGAGTCTATGGGCACTGACATATGGATACAGTACAGAGTGCACTATGATAAATTGGCACAATCACCACTTTTAAGCTTTGTCTAAATGGGCGATGATAACAGTCAAGATAGTAATGAGTGATGGCTGGGCTCACATATTGGTCGCCTCCATCAGTTTCACACCATTTAATCATTGCATCAGGTAATTTTACATCTTGAAAAATGCCTCTCCTTGACATCTCAGGCAGATAAGCAGCGAGATGAACACGCAGAGAACTTCCATATCTGAAAAATCGAGTAAAGGCAATACCAAGTTGGGATTCACTACTTTTCTTCAAGAAATGTATAATCATGCATGTTGTCTTAGTGCATGACAGATGGAAAATCTAGGGTCTACAAATTTTTAGCAGACTTGTGAAAAGTTAGAAAAACAGACCACATTTGTCGCGCTGACAACAAATTACCACCATTTTCTTATTCTACCAAGTGTTTTCGCCTTACGGACGTATATCTCTGCTGAGAATCAAACATAAGATACAATGCATATATATCGAGGCTTGTGGATTCCAGGATGCTATTTCAAGTTTGCACCCACATCTCTGCTAAGATTTAAATTGATTTAAAGATTTAAACCGTGACTTGTAAAAGTATGTGCCTCAGGGCTGGAACCGGCCGGCGCAGTGCCTGTGCCGGCCGCTAGGGTATGGTGTGGTGAATGACGTCTCTACACCGGTTGGTTGAGGCTTTGATAGTCAGGCATCAGTTGTCAAGTTATGCCACTAGACCTATTTCCAACTTATTTCCACAGAGCATACTTGAAATGCATGAATGGACGGTCTTGTTACTACCGTATAAGCGAGAGTTACCTATTACAATACAATATTATACAATGCAATTATTCGCATTTTGATAACATGTATTCTGCGATGCTCAGTAATACGCTTCATGACTTATTTACTGATCTAATGAGTTGTCGGCCTTTTTTATAATTAATGATGATGTTAACTACTTTTTCAAAGTCAATCAAGCGCAAGCAACTTGAAGACAGATAATCAAAATAATGACACACTCGGGCATCGATACAATAATAACATTGATGCAATAATGATAATATGTACATGCGCCGCTTTTCCAAGAAAGTTTTAAGCGGTTAACAAATTCCAAAACAAGTTCCAATATAATAAACGTCTTTCTAGCGATAAAAGTGCTGAAGTGAACAATTTGATCACTGTCAGTGCCGATGTTTCGAAATGTTTTGTCTACGACGTGCAAAGTTGATTTAAAGAGATTCAATGAAGAGAAATTTATTTCTTTACTTGCGAGGGATTTCCAGTCACTTGCGACGTCAATTGAGAACTCTATCTCCACTACAGTTTAAAGTCAGTCTACATTGATGACCGCGAGGTGACGCATACGAGTCTAGAACAATGAGCTAGCTAAGTTTGTTATCAATCTTTCATTTTAGAGATGTACCAAGACCGAGCGGTAGTGTTGCTGTACCTGTACTATGTCAATCAAAATTCATCGCGTGCTTTTAACTTATCAAAAATTCCATGATCATCACTCATTGCATCTCTAAGCTCCACATGTTTTATAAACTATCCAATGCAGTGAAATTATTCAAGATCTGGAATAATTTTGCAATAGGCAGGCTAAGAAAATTCCAAATTGTAGGATTCTGGAAACTTTGTTTGATAGTTGCCGGTTATCATTTTTCAACAGTTCAAAGAACAGTTCGCAAGATTTAGGTCACAAAACATCCGTGTAGATGCCCTCAAATTTTGTTACATTTACATGCTCTTGATGTTATGATGATTGACTCAGTCAGTGATGGACTCTAAACTTATTGTAATGATTGACTCCAGACTGAATGTCGTCAACGGTCGACACATGTGTAATTGAATTCAAAACTTACGGACGGGCCGGGGGCCGGTCCAAACCCTTATGTGCTTGCCTCCTTTTTCCGGGAATGGGGGAATTATGTAGTTGTAGTTTCCTGATTCGCACTTTTCCGATCAGTAAGTCTCGCAGAACTCTCGGAAAAATGATCAGCAATTGCATATCTGGTATGCATCTAAGTATAAAGTAACACATTATCGACGAGGAGAGCGAAGCAATCTGAACTGCTTGGAAAATGAATATTCAGCATTGCTGGTAAAGTAATTGCAGTTACTTCTCAATTTGGTGGCTAAAAATGTGAATGATAATTGCACAATAAACGGAAAATAACTGCTCGTCTTGGTGGGTCTGAACCACTGACCTCCTCTGGCATTCTAGGCCAACGCCCTACTAACTGATCTCTCGATGGGCGACAGTGCGACATAAGTCCTTAATTGCCACAAGACAACATAGCATCAACCGTCAAACTAAAATACTAATGCCAATATATCAGTTATTCAAAGTCAGCATTGCACTTTGACAATAAGATTTACAGATAATCGATTGTAAAATTAAATAATTGACAATTACAACACAAATTTGCTTTCTAGCAACGCATCTCGTAAATAGACTGAAAAATTAATGAATTGCGTTTTTGGAAATTAAAAAGCTGCATTATTTACTATCTAAGTGTAGTGTTGGTATATGGAATGCATCGAACCTATAAATCTAATGAAGTTTTTCAGCATTCGCTTGCAAAGGCAGATAAAAAATAACTACCCGTCATAGTTCAGATTTCCCATTGGCTATGTTCACAATTTCTTGTCTAAATTAGAAAACCTAAAAAATATAAAGAGCAATAATCCAGAATTATTCAAATTTTTGACTGTCTCTTCGTCAAGGATACAAAGAAACACTGAGTAGGGTCTTTGTAATTGTAATCAGGGTTGGTCACCGAGTTCAACCCGCCCGCCTATGATTGTGTCTTTCCCGACCGACTGCACTGTGTTTTGTCTCAATTTGAAACCGTGAAATGAAAAAATATTAACAGCACTTCTGAAAGTTCTATTTATGCGAGTGACGGCAAATTAAGGAACATAGGGAAGGGTGTAATCTAAAGTTAAGATATTTATGGATGATGCTAGTCATTTAAAAATTTATTTTGCCCATAGGAAAAAACTGAGCTTTTACAAAGTGGTCCTGAAACCCTAATACAGCTGTTTTAATAAAGCTGTCCAGGGAAACTTTCAGAATGAATTCCAAATAGCACGAGCTTATTCAGTGCCATCTAAACCCTAGTTCGTTCTTTTAATCGAAAATTCAATTGAATTTGACAGTTCGTAGAAACAGGCAAAAAAGCCAACTGTAAAACTATCTTTGGCTATTGATCTTCCGGCTAAAAATTCAACATTTTAAATACTTCTGAGACCGCCCCTAATATTCGAATTTCATTTCGAGGCTCAACCCGATACAGTTTTATCAAGAGAATTGTATACGAGAGCCATTTGTGAAGCACTTCGCATAGTTTTGTCGTTTAGATTTTAATATCCAACCATGTAACAGTTGTGATAGCAAAAATATTGGTTTCGCCACTAAAAGTAATAACCATAAGCTCCATTTTAATTACATTTTAAACTCTACATTTGCGGTGTATTCAAGAATTCGACAGATTTATTTTAGTATTCCAGGCTAGTACGTCGGATTAAAACATTTACATCATTGATGTCAACACTTCAGTTTCTGAGAAATTTTTCTTGTGTGGTTCTGTCATTTGCGGCTAGAAGCGCAACACATATATTTCTGATAGTTTCATTTTTTGATTAAGAAATAGACTTTATATTTTAGAAATAATCATTTACAATTCATTTTAAGTCATTAATTTTTCAGAATTTCAGACGATTTATATTTAAGAAAATGTCAATTAATATTCATATTTGTAGTTTATATTCAAGAATCGGTGATTTCAAATTGAGACCTCTTCATTTACTATTCAGACGTTTCGAGTAATTCAGAAATCGTCATTTATATTTCAGAAGTCACCATTTCAATTTTTGAATTAGTCACTTGTAACTCAAATGTCCAGTTTTAATTTCAAACCCAGTGAGTTATATATCAAAACACTTCAATTTAATTTAAGCACTTCTCAGCAGTCGGCATCAAAGTTGGACCTTGGATTTTGGGTAAGTGATACAAAACTTGGGTCTTTATCGATGCTGCATATATAGCCTACAAATCAAGTTATAGAAATTTTGATTTGAATCATATGAGAACCACATGATAGTAGCATAAAGTTCTAATTTTTTTATCAAAATTCCACTCAATTCGCAGAACATTTCAAATAAGAAATATTTGTGGCTATTAGCTACTTCATTTAGGCCTTGATAATATCGCGCGTTGAAAGTTCGTGCATATTGGTATTTGCTGCAAGATTAGATGTAGCTACATGTATTTTATTGCATTTGTGCATATTGAATTTTTACACATTTCATATATTTTACATCATCGCAATTATCTTCGCACCCCTAAACTGTCTGTGATAGCCGACAGTTATCCAAAAATGACTTTATTCCAATTTCGTATTTTAAATATGTTCAAGCGTGCACTCAATACCCAACTATAACATTTATTAAGTCATATAATTACTATCAACTAATCAGCTATAACATTTATTGCATATATTTCTGAATGATAAAATGAACACAATTGCCTTGTTATGACCAATGTTTAATTCAATCATAACTAAGTCAAAGGTCTTCAATTAGTCAGTATATCAGTGTAGGTTAAGTAAAAGGAAAGCTTTATAACGTAATACGTGTACTTAGGCTATTAATTACAGTGATGTTCTTTGTGTGCGCAAATTTGAATATAGCTTGGAAAATTAGGCTCATTTGTCACGAATAATTTATTTGTCTTGGCCACGCTGCATCTCATTGAGATTCTACCGCAGAACTGACAACAGTAAAAACTTCACCTGACAGTTAATTAAGCATTCATCAGCAGAATGCTGAAGAGTGACCTGACTTGCGGACAGATGGTGACGTCACACTACAGTGGTTTGGCAGAAAATGATAATATCAAGACATCGATGAAATTAAAAGATAATAATTAGTGGTTTCAACATTAGTGGTGTACAACTGACTGATATGGAATCCTCTGCCCTTGCCTTGGGACTTCAACAACGCATTCCACCAAAGAATGTCGACAGATGTCAAATTTTCACAGATATGGAATGTTTAGCTTTTTCCTTAGCGAAAGAGACCCCCGTTTCAAAGGAAGAGGAAGGTGCCACAGAAGCAACTTTGAAGAAATGTGCTCATGATTTGGCTACAACAAGGATGCCAGAAAGCAAGGAAATGAAACATAAAGTAAAAGTGGTAAATGATTTGAGAAAACGCGTTGCGATGATGCGACCAGACAAAGGAAATGGTGTGGTTCTTATGACGAGAGAACAGTACAATCAAAGGATGGATAATATACTAACAGATTCATCAAAATTCAAGGAACTAGATAGTGATGTGGATTGGAACGATCGCCATGGTCAAGAAAGAGTTGCTCAAGTAATTGATAAGCTAATAAAAGAAAAACAATTACCCACAACTTGTAAAGATCTTCTTCAATATGGAATAATTCCCCGCCTTTACGGTTTGGCAAAAGTTCATAAGGAGGACTTTCCATTACGACCAGTTTTATCAATGGTTGGATCGGCGTACCATTCAGTCGCACAATTCGTTGACAGACATCTTTTGAATCCGCTACTACCAAATTTTGATTTACACTGTGTGAAGGACTCTAAAGAATTTAGAGATCAAGTTATCAAGTTGGAGATGGATGCCAATGATACCTGTTCTTCTTTTGATATCAAAAGTTTATTCACCAATGTTCCAGTGGACGAGACAATAAATGTGATCTGTGACTCTCTTTATCGGAGTACCAGTCCGCCACCCAAACTATCGGAATGTGAGTTATCCGAAGCAAACTGCCGATTATTGCTTTCCACATTGGTGAAGAATGTTCAGTTTGTTTTTAATAAACAAGTATTTGAGCAAGTGGAAGGTCTGGCAATGGGTTCTCCACTGAGTGTATCCTTTAGTCAAATTTTTATGGGATACCTGGAACAGAAGTTATTTCAACATTTTGATAAAAACCAATTAAAGTTTTACTGTCGATATGTGGATGACACGTTTATTGTTGGTGATCGAAACATTATAGTACAGTTCTTCAAATGCTGCAACAATTTGCATCCATCTATAGCATTTACCAAGGAATCTGCGAGCAGTTTTTTGGATGTCCAATTACACTTCGACGATGGCAATATAACGACATCGATTTATAGAAAACCAAGCTTTACGGGACTGTATGATAATTATCAATCGTTTGGTCCAATTCGATATAAAGTGAATCTTGTTAAGACCTTAACGAAGAGGGCGTATGATATCTGTTCGTCCCAACATCTCCAGAAAGAACTGGAATTTTTGAAACGGACTCTACAGCGAAATGGTTACCCGGAGTGGTTTATCAATCGAAATATGAAGCCGCCACCTCCAAGACTTCCAACCGCAGAAAAGAAGCCGCTCTTCTTCAACATATGCTACCTTGGACAAATCAGTGAGACAATCTCCAAGAAGATATGTCAGAGAATTCGAAATTCATACCCTGTCCTCAAACCAATTCCAATTTTCAGGACGAATAATCTCGCACCTGCAGCTGTGAAGGACACAATTCCACCTAGCCGAAAACCGAAAATTATATACGAATTTCTCTGTCCTTGCGGAGCAAGGTACATCGGCAAATCTACAAGGTGTCTCGATATTCGTCGTACTGAGCACATTCCCAGATGGGTGCAGAATTCAAACTCCAGACCGAAATCGACCAAGGCTGTCCAATCTGCAGTAACACGACACTTGACCGAGTGTGATAGGAAGACCGACATTTTATCACAAGCTGAGCAAGGATTCAAAGTGGTGAGGAGCCTCAAAACGAAGTTTCAACTTTCGGTGGCTGAAAGTGTCACCATCAAAGAGCAACAGCCGATATTGTGTGCGCAGAAAGACCGACTTCATGTCTTAAAACTGACTTAAAATTTGTTTCTGTATCATTATTTATTGGTAATGTTGTTTAATGCTACCTATTGCTTCATTTCAGTAGTGAGTGTACATAGCTTTTCTATGATTTCTGACATGTTAGAATGTACTAGTAACTGACGTCATCATTCTTGTGTCTTGCGTAGTTTTAACTTTACTCACTAGCTCCTGTTATTATCTCCTGTCAACGTTTTAGCATTTTATCTTGTTGTAGTTCACTTGAGAGAACAAGCGTGGCCATGAACCAGCAAACAGTGTTTTGGTTTTTTAAATTTATGATGAAGATAGCGCCTACAAAAAAAGATAATAGATTAAAAATTAGAGCAGAGATAAGTTAAATACAAACTCTTTCTGCAAACAAAGAAATGAACGGCAAAAATGAATGCCAGTTGTTGCAGGCTCAAGCTTGTCAGAGCATAGTCTGATGACCGAGAATCGGTGATTATTAACTTCACACTTAATGAGATGACGGGTGATGGAAGATGATGCTGTTCTTCCTGTCCTACGATTCTCACGCAGCCATTTTAGGACAAGCTCTCCAATGCGGCGATGTAACGGTTGAACTGTTCAGCCAATATAGTCTGCTCCGCAGACACAGTTGATTTTGTACACAAAATCAGACTGATTGACGGTAAGCACAGGATCCTTGTGACCATTACTGGAAAGGCATGTGGTCTTGAAGCATGTGATAGCCTTGACATGCATGTAGGCTCTCTCAATAGTCTTCACCACTTGATGCGCAACTTCTTCACTCGATCGAACATAGCATGGTAAGGAGAAGAATATCAGTTTCTTCTTTGCGGTGGGGACTAGAGCTCTTTCTACGGCGGGTGAAGAATACTTCATAATGAACCATTCCGGGCAACCATTATTGGAGAGAGTATTATGGATCAATTCTTCTTTTTGTTGAATAAACTCTGGAGAACAAATCTGTCTTGATCTCATGAAAAGGGTCCTTTTCAAAAAAAAGCGCCAGAGCAAAATCAAAGACGATGATTTCATTCAACTTTCAGAGATGTAAATGGATCCACATCAGTATTCAGATTCTAGAAATGAAACATGAATTTAGTGAATCATCAAATCATGCCGGTGAAAATTGAATAAAAAACTTCAAATTTCAGCCAAGAAAGCACGAATGATATCGCGACTTTTTCATGAAGACTTCCATTTTAAAGCGGTTCATGAAATTCCCTTCATATCGGCTTAATTTCCGCTTAGTTATGATGCTTATTAGCAAATATTCATTCCTTTTGATATCCAAATCGTTTCATACTACTTATATAGCAGAGTCCTCTCGGTAGTATATAAATTGGCAAATTTTGACTTTTTTCAAAAGTGCTCAAATAATCTTTTGGACCACGGGAGCGTAATCTCCGCAGAAAACTGAATCAAAAATTTTCACTGTATTTTTTTGAATCTACACTCTACCTATATATCCCTACTTTATGACACGGCCTGAAAGATTTTCCTCAAGTTTGACTCAGAATTTTTTTTTCAGAGAACTTCGGTGGTGGGCGGCTGGATCGAAAAAGTATGTCAAAAAATTATGTCCAGGGTGTCCTGCACAGGAATATTGATGAAAAGGCTTGTGATGTCATAGGAAACCATTGCCATACTCTGAGTATCAACGGGCAAATTCACCATCGTGTGAATTCCTTCAAAATGCTCCGATCGCCACAATTCCTTCAGATTCGAAGAATTCAGATCATTGCGCTAAAGTTTTCTTAATAATGTTGGTCCTTCTGATCATCATTAAAAAAGTTAGCAGGCGCACGAAAGAACGTTCGCAAACATATCTGCAGAGCTTGATATTGTCTGTGTCTCTTTGCTGTGTGATCCGGTTGATAGCAGTCACTGAAACTTTGCACAATTTGGAGTGTTTAATGTTGAATTGGCTGCTTATTGTCTTATTTCTGGGGTATTATGTCAGCAGATTGTGCCATTTCATGGGGATTCCATGTTCCAATACTTCCTTTCTAGTCAAACAGAAGAAGAGACGATCGGTCTAATGCTGTGAGTTCAATAGTTCTTTTTTCAAACTTCTTCAATATTTTTCTCATTTCCGCAAAAGTAAACAAACACCATGTAAGTTGAACGAAGGTTCAAAGCAAGACAGTTAGCGAAGGCATATCTTTGTTCTCTCATAGCAGCAGCCGATTAATTACCTTCATTGTTTGTGTACTTTTGCGGAAATGAAAAAATATACTGAAGAAGTTTGAAAAAGAACTATTGAACTCATATGAATATAACTTACATGTTCGAATAACTTATAACGTAAGGATTCTGAAGATGCCAAACAATAATTTTTTGATGAAAAAGTGACAACATAACACTTTCAACCAAAAAGGTCATGATTTTGTGAAAACTTCACGATATCACTAATTTTTCCGTAGTTCACCGATTTTGATGACCAGTATGTCAAAACAGAGGTCAGAAAATGCGCTTTCTCCCGTGCCTGATTCATGATCACTGATTCAAACGTTTTCTTTTTGAAAATTGTGATATGCAAATTGAGCGATTTTCGTATTTTGAGTACTGCTCAGCAAATACAAAAGCGGATGCAAGTCTGCAATGGATAATTTTAGAGCTGAGAATGCAAGCAGTCGAGTGACGCATGGCACGTTGATCTGCGACATGATTTGAAGAGAATCAGTTGAATTTCAGTGAAATTTAGGTGGTCCATTTTTTATGATCAGCTCTCTGCTACGGATTAGTAATAAAGAGTGCATAATTTTTTCTTTCTTTCAACCTATGATGATATTTCCTATACTTGAAATAGTGGATTCGACTTTAAAAGGCAATTCCAATATGTAAGAGAAATAGGAACAATTTTGAATAAACACCTTCAAATGCTAGCTATAATGGAAGCTGCTTGTAGCTAGCCAATTAAACTGGGAATGCAGTTTATCTATGAATTATAAATGAAGAAAATCAATTTTTTCATGTCAAAGAAGTAGGTTTGATTATATACAAAGCCTGCGAATAATGGGATGTTGGAACCATCCCATTGTACAATTTCTTCAAGTTGTATATACGTAAAATCGATGTCATACACATCAAGAATGAAAACATTGTCTCATCAATGATTCAAAGCAAGTATATTCATGTTAGTTTTCGACTTCTTCGCTCACAATACTCTTGAGTACGAAGAATATCCTTGAAATGATAAACGTTGACTCATAGATGGAGTTCTAAAGCCTGTTTATCAAGAAAGTCGTTTTCGTATATCATGGAGCTGATAGCTCACAGAGTCATCCTTCCTCCTTAAAGCGACCTTAAATACTAGCTCTTCGATAACGACGAAATAAACTTATCAACGATTATGACAAAGCACCCTAAAGTTCACTTACCCTGAAGCTAATTTCCAGTCTTTGATTGTCTCTTTTCTTTGTAAACAATCGCTATTGACTTGCAACTGTCGCCAATTTGCTTCTTATGTAGGACTAAGAATAGATTTTTCAGATTGTACTTGATGCACGTAAAATGCTTGCGCAGATTTTTGATAGTTTCTACTGATAAGCAGTAAACGACTAGTCAACAAATATGCAGTCTGTTCCCACTATGTAACCGTGAAAAACGGTAGAGTGAAGAAGCTATCGTGCGGTGCTTCCATGCTTTTACCAGTTTTTTTGCAATGAATGCTCTCTTCTTAATCGCTGCTAATTGTGGTGCCAAAAAGGACTGCATCTATTGCGAGCAAACTTGTGGTAGCAAAAGATTTTGACAAGAGGAATGAAATAGAGCTCAAGAATGCGCGCAAAAAATTGTGGAAAAATATATATCTAAGAAATGGCATTCTATCATCCGCATCTGCAACAGTTCTGAATCTGCAACAGATGCGCATCCGCATCTGCGCTGCATCCGTATAAAATCCGCACCGAGTCCACGAAAGTAAGAATCTTTAACTATTAGATTCTTTAACTATAGATTCAGATTAGCTTAATAGGACCATTTGTGATTTTATGGATTTTTCAGCTCTGAACTGTGCGTCCAACAAACAGACAAATAAGTCCATGCAAAACTTCGAATAGCAACCTGATACTGGGCTACATGTATAATAGCAATGCAACCCACTATCTTTTGGGACCGGTTTTCTCCACATGAATAAATGAGCCGTGTTTATACTTGGAAGCACATTAGGCACGGAGCCTTTCTTCCATGTGACCGACTTGTTATCTATCCTACTCTCATTCGTTTTATGCTGAGCGTTAATCAGGAATACAGAGTGCACCTATTTCAAAGGTCTTAGGTTTTACCCGAAGAAGAGGAGGTAGAAAGCCATGGATGATGATAGTGAAATACGCCGCATGAAATAGGGCAATATGGGACGCAAGTCATTGAGCAAAGTCTCGTCAAAAAGTCCTACGGAGTTTGTGTCAGACATCTCTTCCTTGAAGTACATTCAATGTACTTGCCGATCTTGGAAGTATTTTAAAGTGTGCAGAAGGCGCTTTGGCAACACTGTCGAATCCACTGTTTCCATGCTCCTGAAGAAGCAGGGTAGAATCTCCATAAAATCAGTTTTAGCGGCAGTTTTAAGTTTTAGCGGCAGTTTTAAGACATTGCTCTATTGTCCTTTGACAATGCACAAATTCCATTGATGTTAGAAACCTTATTCCGTCGAGAGAACAGAACGCACATAATATTTTGTCTTGCGTTGAATTGTATAAGAAATATTGAACATTGCTGTGTACGAGTGTGGTGACTATGAAATTCATCTAAATGCCGAAAAATACACTCATTAAACTGGTGATGTTATTAAAGCCAATATTTATTATTCTTTTTTTTAGTATTCTATTTATATTTTCTATTTATCTTTTTTGTCTTTTTTTATTAATTTTTAATTTATTAATCGCACTTATTATTCGATTATCTAATTTCATTGTTGTTAATTGCATTCACGACATGGCTTAAGATGCTTTGGTGGACAATCGATCCCTGCTACTTGCCTTAATGTCGGCGGTCAGAATGGTGACATGTTATTTATTCATTGATTAATATTGACTTGACAACTGATGTGTGGTGGTGAGGGTTTGATCCTGCAATTGACACAGTCGCGTAAGTGGCTTGTAGCTCAGTTGGTTAGAGCACAGGTCTAGCTAACCTTGGTCGCAGATCGAATCCTACCAGCCTCACATCTTTTGCATGGCAATTTGATCTATCGTTTATTTAATTTCATTGTTGCATATAAAGTTGTACCAAAATAACCTGTCGACTTCATGCTTTTGTTTAACCCTACAGCGGAAAATTGTCAAAAAACTTTAATATTAGAAGTGCATTACTCGATGACTGAACAGGATTTCTCAGGCTTCACTTCGAGGCACAATAATACAACCGCTTCGAATGCGCGCTAGCTAGGAATTGAATTAGAATCTGGAGTTGCTGATTCAATAACACCTTCATAACGTGTGTCTGCGTGAGCAGGTCGGACATGACAAATTGAAAGTTTTAATAAGTGTCTGAAATGCACTTAGCACAATAAAATGGCTTCTGATTTGCTCAAAATATTTGCACTGTCTGGAAAGTTCACCAGCGCTGATCCGGTGCCGTTGCTGAAAATTGTGATTGGTTTTCATTATGGATCCGGTGTTATCCCGATCCGCAAACAGACGTCTGAAATGAAAATCCACAATAATGCGGCGTCTGAAGTAATGAATTTAGTTTCAGGATAAATAACAAAGTTGCACTTAACAGCAGGGATGCGCAGTCGGAGTCCCGGAGTCCCATCATTTTTGTTGGAGTCGGAGTCCCATCAAATGATAGGACTCCGGACTAGACCTGAAATATAATGCAAACAAATTATTTATCCTCGTGCATAGCTGTCACTACTGTCTTGATGTCAACTTTCTCCGTCAAGCAAAAGTACAGAGACAGCAGTGCATGTAAAGCTTGTAATAGTTGAGGGAATGAACCGTGATAGTGAAAAGGATTGTCTTTTCACTCGTTGATTTAGTAGAGAAGACAAACCTTCCTAGCCTCGATCACACTTGCGCACCAAAGGTCACATCAGAGACAAAAATGAAATACTACTCGTAGTTTGTTTTGAGAACATTACCTCTTACCCTCACGTGAATTGTGTGTGATGGCTCCTCCAAAGTGCATATCAAAATCGAAAGTGTGCTCATTTTTTGGAAGAGGATGTGTGATTTTCCTGCTTGGTAGAGACTGGAGAAAAACCGTGTGAAGCACACATCAACAAGATGGGAGGAGCCGAATCGCATGCATCCAACTGAAAGCGACATTTGATAAGCTTTCATCGGAAATGATTGGCAATTGATACATCAATGATCACTAAAAAATAGGTTCAGGTAAGCCTATAATGATCTATGATGTAGGTTACCAATTTTTTTTTAAAAACTAGGCTTTATATAATTGCTACTCGGAGTCTGAGTCCTATCAACTCCCGGAGTCGGAGTCCTATCAAAATGTTATGACTCCGCATCTCTGCTTAACAGCAATTTTGATCACCAGTTTTATCACATTCTGGTGAGTTCATTATTCCTGGTCCGGTGCCTCTCCTCAAAGTTGAGATTTGACCATTTTTTTCGAGTACTTTCGGGTACACCACTCTCATTTATATACATACTCCATGTAACAACCATTATTGCTACATCTGAAGCCTTCCTCACTGGAAATTGTGATTAAAGCATATTGCCAGTCCCAGGTCTAATCCGTGCATTGTGCCATATTGAGGTTAACCATTCTAAATGCAACAAGCAGTTATTTGTTTAATTCCTATACAAAGGCCAATTTTTTGATCACGAGAGTAATAACTATTGATATTGGTTATTTACACATGAAAAGTGCCACAAAGTTAAAAACGGAGTTTGTTTGGAAGCTTTCTCTGCCATGGTGAACATTAACTTAGCTTTTCTGAGCATTCTCAGTCAGCATGTGTCATACATAAGACCAGGCGAAAGATCTCGGTGTTGACTCAATTTTCTCTTTAACTTTTACTATAATGACTTCGAGGGGCTTCATGGCACTTCTCCTGTACAGAGTAGAGACTAGATTCAAATGTTTTTAATTCTTGACAATTGGTTGTTTGGATGCGAGATTGATACGCATATGACCGATATAGCCTACATGTATGCTGGCAAATACTTTGATGCTAAAATACTCGTAGATGCTATGTTAGACACGAGTCATTTACCCAGTCTTCCTTTCCTAAAACAAATCTAGGCTTAAAATCACACAATTTTTGTGTTTTGAAAACACGAGGGAAAGTGAAACAACATTTTCGAGTTGAAATGAGATGAACTTCTAGTGCTATGTAAATCATGAAATGGCAATCATTTTTTAGAATTTATAATGCGCTGTTAGAAAAAACAATGATCAAATAATATCTTGAAGACTCTTTGACAAAAATGTTGTGAAGGAAAGCAACATTGAATAAACTTCCCACCATCAAAACTGAAAAACAAATACATCTTTGTATATTGCAGATTTTCTGTCCAAACTTTGTGGTCATTGCTTGCTACCCGCAAAGATAGTTGACCAAACCTCCAACGTGTCATACTTTGAAACTGTCATTCATCGCTCAGTAATACACATGGAATGGCATCGTCCAGTTAAAGTTTTGTGAACTGACTCTGACAGATGGGACTTTGACAGTTCTGTCGTTAAATTTCCTTCATGTCATTTAGCAATCTTTACCGAGTCTAGTCAGCTGTGCTTATCGACAAGACTGCAATTCGTTAACGATTCTGAAACACTTCTCTCTACTTCAATATTTAAAAGTTAAAATTAAAAGAAATAATTTTTGAATAGTTGTATTTACACTGACTTCTCAGCAACTGCAAAAGGATAAAGGTGTGCTATTTCTGTAGTGCGTTTCATTGTAATTGAGAGCAAATTATTAAAACAAATGAGCTATCGTTGTTGTTCAAATTTGAAGCATAAGTTTTGAAATTGTCAGTCGTATGCATTTACAGTCTAGAGTGGGAAACGCGTCGAAATTTTCAACCCGGCCGTGTCCCATTTTACTTAACCTTCACAGATGTGAGGAGCATAGGACCCCAGAGCCAATTTGATTGATGCTATGTCAACCGCTGAAGCCTATTTAAAATCCTCATTTTAACAGTGATCCTGCATGTAATACTTCACCCCCTTCCCCTCAGGTCTCGAAAGGCTTGAAAAAGCCCAAGTTTCTGACGTCTAATGCTGATAGCAAATTTAAATGCAGCCACAAATTTCGTTGAAAAATCAGTTGTAATGTTTCAACATTAATTCAAGATGTTTGCTTAATCATAATTACAGCAAATTCATTTAAGTTCGCATACCTATAGCCGTCAAATACATGCAACATTTGACGAATACATACTCTTATATTCGAAATATGCAAACGTGTGCCTGTTTTTAAGCCGCAATTGTGACTTGCGCCCCCCTAATGAAATTGACATGTCATCAATGACTTATTCCATCGATAAAATTCTATTTATGCAATAACTCGCAGATGCCTTTTTTAGCAATTTGGCTGTGTGATGAAGAAGCTGGTTTCTCAATCAATTGATGGAACTACTCTTGCGGAGTAGACTATTAGCATCTGCCAGGGATGTTTTATTTCTCTCCACGTGTCCATGCCATCTTAGCCACTGCTCCGAAATCCTACCCGTGATTAGGACGACTTACATTCGGTGCCGCACCTCTATGTTCTCTATGTGGTCCTTCAGTGCAATTCGTCTGCATCGCATACAAAGCACGCTCGCATGCCTGGCAAGGTCTGTAAAACCGAATGCGGGTGCTCTTATTTTTGATAAATTTGGTTTGGGATTTCATAGAAACGGTAATTAAGGCTATATTCACTTGCCTTGTAATGACTCCTTTTCAAGTAATTTTTTGGTGATACCATTCGGATTGATAGAACGACCATTTGCTTTACGCCATTGCTCTTATGTAAAATGTCGGGAAAAAAGGTTTCTAGTTTTATATTAATCGCACATATTGAAAAAATTCAATTTCGAGTAAACTCAACATTTTAGTTGATTTTGCCTTTACACATTTTTCTCCTTCTTCTTCAGCCAACCTGTAATTTTTTACATGTACTATTTGTAATTTCTAATCTTTAAGTCTTAGAATATATATTATACAGTCCTATTTCATTACTTACCCAAGCACCACTGATGACCGTGTCATCCAAAACTTTTAATTCAAAAAACTGCCGTGTTATGACCACGAAAAGTAAAGTAAAACTTCGCTATGCAAATGATCCTATAATCATCAAAGATAAATGCTGAATTTATGGCATAAATCATTGCAAAGCTGCACAGCTGATATCTATCTGTGCTGTACTACCAATTGTATGTGGCTGTGTCTCTCACAAACCAGGTGATGAAGGACTCTGGAAGATTAACAACCACGTTAATTTTCAAGCTTACCTACACAACGAATATGGCTGACATTGGATCATCTCACATAAAGACAATCAGTATATCAAATTCGATATGATCACTAATTGATGCGGGTGGAAGTACAACTGCGGGTGTGCGTGAGAAGCACCCTGATTGCAGCTGTCACCCGCAAAATACGGATGACGTGACAGGTGCTCGTGAACAACGATGAAGCCCAGCATTCAGTGTGCAGAGTGCTACCGGTCTCTCTCTACTGCCCTACATATTTTTGACTTCAGCTTGAGTGCAATTCTTCTGTCACATAAAGCATCGGTACATTTCCACCATTATAGTCACTGTGGATTTATACGCCCACGCACATCAGGTAGTGATTCCCCTTCTGCCGAGATCTTTGAGTCCAAGTACTTAAACTGACCGGTTTTGGGTGGCTCTTCGTCACCCACTATCACCCTGCCATTCATCTGTCTTCCGCATTCCAGATATTCGGTCATTCTTTTTATGTTGGAAGTAGGCTTTTATGTTTAGTTCACCGTTTTTAATGACATGTTATCATTATCCGTCCGATGATTATGTACTCAAACCAACGCGACAGACAGACAGTGCAGATGACGAGATCACCAGAAATGCCTGCACAAATCATTTTTAAGTAATTATCAGCTACAAACTTACTTTTATAAATATCGTTCAATACCAATGCAACTATTCAATTGAAAAATAGCTCAGCATGTCGCAGCCCGTGTGCTATAGTTTGTGATTTATTCCCGCAGCAAATAGGTATTTCTCTTTTGTTTTAGGTTGTGTGTCTCTCAGAATTTTTAAAAAGAACATTTGCGCGGAGAAAAAACAGAGAAATGTAAAGCGCTTTATGTCTGGTATGAAGAAAAGCTGACTTAAAATCTCACAATCTAAAGGAACACAACACGTTGCAATTATTTGCATGGTGGAAAGAATGTTCTAACCAGTATGCCTTCACCCTTAGGTAGAGCGAATGCTCAAGCGAGAGCTTTTTTTTACACTTTTAAGTGATTCAGTTGAAAGCGCCATTTAAGCAACCAGGTTAAAATGCATTCGAAATATTGAAATCGCCTTTTTGGAGAACAAGACAAGAGGCTTATGAAAATCCCTTCCAACATAAGATTGATAACTAAGACGCAAGGAAACGTAATCCCTACCTTTCAAGTGGCATCATCAGTCGCTATCGATGAGGATATAGACTATATGCAAAATCATTTAAGTCTGCAATAAATCTATACAGAGGAAATGATTTTCAAATCGGAATTAGCCGTGGTACATGTATCTATATTAAACTAAGCTTACAGTACGTCTCATCATTGAACGAGTACGATGCATCGAGCTAAGCAATTGCTTTTAGGGCTCACTGAATCTGGCAGAATTTCACAATGGAATTTATAAGTGTAAGCTAAATAACTCACTGGACTCTGGAATCGGGTTTATGGAATCAAAAGGTAGTAGCTATTAAACTCATAATTATATTCATCAGATGCTGATCAAGAAAATGTTTAGTTCTAATCAGGTTTGGCTTTTTGCCGGCTAAAACTGGTTTTTGCCACTAAGTGGTAAAAACCCGGTAAAAATCGGCAAAACTGGTAAAAACAGGCCAAAACTAAAATTCCGAAAAATCAGTCTATTTCTTCACGAAATGATTGACAGAAAGTTAGGGTTTTAGTATTATGATGCATGCGGGTTTGCAGTTTGTAACTCTTATCTTCAAAAACATGACATTCATTCTGTGATAGAACCACATGATATGTTTTTATTACGAACGACATACGATGTTGTCTTTTCTTTACGACTGCTCTGTCCTTTTCTGATGATTTAAGAACAAATGTATACTTCGGCACCATTTTGGCTCTTTGGTTCATGTAACAGAAGTTGATAGATATTCCCAGAATTATTATTAAATGGATGAAAAAGATGAAAATAAATACATGAATAAAACTGGTTTATATATGGAACTAAATTAGGCAAACCATTTTCTTCATGTGGACGAGCTTCAATAATCCCACTGTCATTATTCTGTGTTGAGTGTTCAGCAAGAATGTAGAGTGTAATTTAATAATAGCTTAGGTTTCATCAGATCTAGATTTGAACCCAGGTCTCATGAACGCAGAAACAACACTCTATCAAAAAGCGTCGATAAAGTGAGGTATAGTGTATGTCTGAGCAGCTTCAGTTACAATCTCACCAAAAGAACATTTCCAGTAAGCTACAAAATTGATCTTGTTAATAGAATCTGAGAGCGACAAACAATTGTGACATTATTGTGATATTCAAGTTTGTTTAAAGTTCCTAAAATTTCCATATTTTATATTCGAACTATATTTCCCATATGAACATATTTCATATTGGAACTTCTAATGGATGTGATGGATGAGGATACTTTTAAACTGATCGATTCAATAGTATACTAGTGTACATGATTTAATTATATGCAGCTAATGTACATCAGGCTAGACTTTGCTAGACTACAAATAAGTTTAATGAATGAAAGCAACTTCGGTTTTGAAATCCAAGTTTTAATATATTCACCATATTCAGCTGTCAAATCTTTCGTCATAGACATTCCTACTCCTAATAATGGCAAGCGAGGAGCAGATTGTGCATCTTATGATGCACATGCATTAAACTTATCATTGAAATTACATGAATCCTCTCAGAGGGCTTATATGATTTGCCTTCGCATATGGCTTTTATCATCAATGATACCTGGGTAATTCAAGTTCAATGCTTCACTCTAGCTCCATTATGTTTCGACTAGCTTAATTAGTTAATTTTAACTAGTTAAAATTACTAGCTTAAAAAATTACTAGTTAATTTTGTTACTAGCTTGTACATAGCTTTGTTACATATTGCATCGGCATCAGAAGTAAATGAGAATCTTAATTATAGTTGATTTCCGTGCTAATATTAAGACCAATTAAAGCGCCATCATAGTGTACTAAAAGTGAAAATGGATGCATTTCATTAAGAGTTATTATACAAACAAGATATTTGCAAAACTTGGTAAAAATCTTCGAAAAAACACTTTTTCAAGATAGGTTATAAGTATTACTTCCAGTGGGTTTGATCCATCCGGTTTTAGAGGATTAATTTGAAAATTCGTTTTCACTTTAAGCCAGCCTAGATCACGCCGCTTGTATTGAAAAGAACTACAGGAAAAAGGCGACACGGATCAGAATCCCCTTCCTTAGTATTGGCCTAGTTTCAACGCTTTTTATAGGCCTACATAAAGTATTCCCTCAAAGAACGTCAGCTAGACTGTAAATCATAAAGTTCTATCTAGGTATGAATCTGAGTTCTAAACAGAAGAGTAACTAGAATTTGAGAATTTAATTTCACAGAGGTACAAAAATGCTTGATGAGTACTAATATGACGAGATATCAATATCGATAGATGACGCGACATGAGGTCAGTTCAGTGAGTCATTATGCAGTTGGTAGCGACGGCGCACATGATCTGAATAAGTCTTTTCGTTCCCAGCTAAGAGTGCATTGTCGACGATGTGATGTGATGACTGGGAGGAACGGCGTCAATCATAGTCAACACAGCTATTCATAGTTCCTGCACCGAAATCGTCACTCGGGTCGCTTCTGTCTCAGGTACCGATTGCTCACAGGAATGCCGTTTTGCTGTGTTCCTGCATATCCAAGTGGGTGCAGTATAGCAATAGAAGATCCTGTAAACCAACCTGTGACATTGTATCTATATCCTCTCAATGAGCGCAAGACATCAACTTGGATCAAAAGCATCCTCATCGACAGTGCTTTGAGTCCTGCCAACGTTTTTCATCGTCTCCGACTGCACTTTGAGTCCTGCCAACGTTTTCCATCGTCTCCGACTGCACTTTGAGTCTTCCCAACGTTTATTCACTTCACCGTCTGCGCTTCGATTCTTGTGCATATTAATTAAAGTTATTGATCCGAATGTATTTGTGTTTACTTGCAAAAGCAGTTCTTCGATGCATGTGCACATCTGATATAGCGGGTTAGACACGCGGCATGGCATTTTTCGATATAGCGGAACTGCTTGTCCCATGCAACTCATTAAATGAGTATTAAAATGAATGCGAATTAAGTAGCCTACTGTGCTTTCGAACCCAAGGAGTTTTACAATGAGTACTAATATTTTCGAACCCAAAGAGCACTAGATTCTGGGACTTATTTGTTAGTTGTAGCCAGCAGATCTGTACTCTGTCTGGCACTCATTGGGGACTTAATGAATAACAGTGTAAAGTTTGTATTTTTGATAATGTATTGGATGCTGCTGACCAATATGACAGGCTATCATGAATGCCCCATCTACCCAGTGTCATCGAATTATACTTAATTGCGTGTGCAAAATAAAACCCACTGACTTATCCCTAATATCTGCATTTTCTTATATAAAAGATTTTGAACAATTTGTGCTGTTGCTTGTCTTTTCCTGTGAAAATCCTTAAGACTTGTCATACTTTGGTGACATCTGCATTATTTAGTGCGTTATATTCAAATATTGATTTACCTTCAAGAATAGGGCCTCTGAAATACTAAAACCTTGGTAAACTTTGTTCATTTGAAAGATAGATAGTAGATGCAATGAATCATCCTTAATGTGCTGTAAAAATGACGCATTTGGGAATTAAAAACTGATATAGACGGCATATTCAATTATCGACTTTTGATTATGCTGCCGTGCAATAAAGGAATTTATTCGCGCTTGTATGAATGAAAACCCATCACATGGTATCATGTGGAAGATTCGTTGAAGTCATGAATTCAGAAAATATTAATTCTGCTCTCTTCAAATGGCTGGTTGCATATTAAAGCTTAGTGAAAAATTAGCCAAAAGCAATGTTTGAAACTTGGGTCAAGTTCATCTTGACGACCAAAAATTTTGGAACTTTTGGTTCACCTATAAGGTCAAGGTTAAACCTTGCTTCAGCTATAGTGTAGCATATCACTTTTTTTCGCAAAGTGACTGAATTCAAATACACATAGAACTTCAAGGCGGAGCCATGGTATTTTCTGTCGATTCCGTTTTCTGTCTGTTTCCACATCTGAGGCGAGGGGTGGCTCGGGTTCCAAAACCCTGAGTATTAAAATCTTGAAAACTGCTTTAAAGCTTTATAATTACTTTGTATGTACAAGTATTACGAAGCAATAGGATTGCGGTCACAACACTGGGGATCGTCCATAATCCACGTGGACAAACAATGGGATTTTTTGGACCCTCACCCCTGATGGACAATTTATGGACACTGGCTCACACCTCTCTCTCCCCACTCCCGTGGACAGAAGACAATTGCTGATATTCATTGTGGATGTGTACTAATCTACATTTACGGGCTTACAGAGAGGATGCATTGTGATTATTTGACAATTTGGCTAACAGTTTCGGGATGCTCTATTCATGAATATTGGCCGGTTGCTTATTTCACAAAATCAGTATCTTCTAAGGTAAATGCACATGACACTAAAAAAATGTAGGTCTATATATATATAAATATATATATATATGTAAAAAAAAATTTCAATCTCAGCAATTGGTTTGATATATTAAAATAATTGAAGTGAAAACACATGGAATGCACAAGCGCTTTCTATATTCTTCAGGTGCAAAGAGAAACAAAAAGAAAGATCATCATAATTTCAAATATACATTCATCATAGATATGGATGTTGCAAGGTAATTTACATAGTAGGACATGCACATGCATTAGAAAAATAACTTTGTTATAGTTTATTATGCTAAAATACATCAACGATATCTAATTTATGTATTAGATTGAAACATAGATTTAAGTATAGAAGAACATATATGCGAACTAATATAAAATGCATCTCATATCAAAAGTGAATGAATTCATAAGAAACGTATAAAAGTGATTCATGAATTTAATTTTGGATGAAAGCGATCGATAAAATATTTTTCTTTACATTTACGTTCAATTTTGTTTTCAGAAAAAAGCTTGTAAAAAGGAAAGATTGACATGTTGCCCCTACCACACGTTTCTAGATGTTCACTTAATTTAATTTGTCTATAATTGGCATTCAAAATTTGTTGTTTGTGAACCCTTACTCTGGTTCTTAAGGATGTCCCAGTTTCTCCGATATAATAATTTTGACAACCGGGGCAGGTGATGACATATACAACATTACTGGTATCACAACTCATATTACAATTTACATGGAAAATGTGTCCATCAAATGTATAAGAAGATCCTTCTTGTAGGATTGTGGTACTTGTAACATCCTACAAGAAGGATCTTCTTATACATTTGATGGACACATTTTCCATGTAAATTGTAATATGAGTTGTGATACCAGTAATGTTGTATATGTCATCACCTGCCCCGGTTGTCAAAATTATTATATCGGAGAAACTGGGACATCCTTAAGAACCAGAGTAAGGGTTCACAAACAACAAATTTTGAATGCCAATTATAGACAAATTAAATTAAGTGAACATCTAGAAACGTGTGGTAGGGGCAACATGTCAATCTTTCCTTTTTACAAGCTTTTTTCTGAAAACAAAATTGAACGTAAATGTAAAGAAAAATATTTTATCGATCGCTTTCATCCAAAATTAAATTCATGAATCACTTTTATACGTTTCTTATGAATTCATTCACTTTTGATATGAGATGCATTTTATATTAGTTCGCATATATGTTCTTCTATACTTAAATCTATGTTTCAATCTAATACATAAATTAGATATCGTTGATGTATTTTAGCATAATAAACTATAACAAAGTTATTTTTCTAATGCATGTGCATGTCCTACTATGTAAATTACCTTGCAACATCCATATCTATGATGAATGTATATTTGAAATTATGATGATCTTTCTTTTTGTTTCTCTTTGCACCTGAAGAATATAGAAAGCGCTTGTGCATTCCATGTGTTTTCACTTCAATTATTTTAATATATATATATATATATATATATGGAATTATGTATGAAGTTTATCTTTGTATTTCATTTTGAAAGAGATCTATTTAGAGGATATTCGATGTCATGTGATCTGCCGAATATCTTTCAGTATTTTGAAATAAAACCAAACTCTATTTTTTTAATAAATCTCCAAGTTATAGGTTTGCTTTGCATATAGGCTGGTATGTACGCTTTATAATCATTATGCACATGTACGAATCATGTTGTATAATATAATATTTAGTTTTGCTTTTCCCTCTGTGTGTTGACGTGGACGCGTCCAATTACCCCCTCCGTCACATGGACAGACAGTGAGCAACAGTAAGAAGTCACCTCTCCCTCTGCTGTCTACGTGGATTATGGACGACCTAGCATTGCAAGACAGGAAACATGTGCGCACTTTACAGATTGTAGGCTACAGATAGATTGTGCATCATTCATATGAGTTAATCTCCATCAAGTTTGGTAGTATACTTTTCTAACAGTTGAATGGATTTGTGAAATTTGTCTTTTTTATCGATTAATAAAAATTCCCCGGTGTATAGCAGTTCAATTGTGTTGACAAATAATAATCTTATTATGTCTCACACTTGTCAAAGTTGTGATACAATCCATCACTAGCTTTTTTCGCGATGAGATAAGCATCAACATTGTTTATAAGTGATGTCGAATTCATGTTCAACAATGAACATGTGAACACTGAACAGTATTGAAAGCGATATTGATATGAAATTATCAATTTTCACAGGATGTATCATTCTAATATATATTTCTGATAAAAATTCTGATGCATTGTATATCACAGCAATTATGATAAGAGAATTCAATTTTGAGACAGACACGGAAGCGAAGAAGCATAAATGAAAGTATCATTGAATTTTGAAGCTATCACATCAACTTTAGTCGGATGCTATCAAGATAGATTGAAATTCGAATCCACTTCTGAATCACCGTGTACCGAAGACGGATGCAGTTATTGGGAGTAGCAGCGTATACTTTCTGTTCGGAAATTTGCGTCTGGCCATATTCACATTCAATTCTCTCTCATAGCCGAACATATCTGTTTATGTTGACGTCAATACATGATCTATATGTTTGTGTACTCACGCTATGCAGGACTTGAAAATACACTGAAAATAGGGCCTACTTCAAAATATAGATTATAGCACGAGCCCATATTTAAAAAACGTTTTATGGTCAGAACTAACACAAAGTATTCTACAGGACTTTCGTATAGAAACTTTATCATTTTCAGTCGTTAACTTCTTACTGAGATTATCGATCAATTTCAGTAGACCTCATTCTATGGAATGTTCACAGGTAATTTGGTGCACTGCTTCATTTAGGACGAGATTCTGATGAATTCTGGAATGTTCTCCCACAATTTATGGAATACTTTGTAATTTACTTGAAAGGTCATTTTCAAAACATTGAGTAATATTTTGCTGATACATGATAAAAAGTTCATATTCCTTCTCTTCAGTTTCTCAAGTAGACAAAAATATGGAATGAAGAGGCATAAAAAAATGGCAGTTATTTCTTAGCAATAGTATTAACTTAACATATCATAAGTTGCTTTCTTTAATTATTCCAAAACAAAATTATGATTTGTGCGATTATTAATCAATTTGCAATTATTAATGTTGTCATAAGTTTTGTCTTTTTTGCTGTGCAATTAATCCATTAACTTCCACAAATCTACATAGTAATAAGTATTTTAACTGTTACTTCATGGGACGATCTTGAACATCTGCATCATAATGTCTTTTCGATGTCTTTCATGAAGTCGAGTTCAATTCAGCAGTTACTGGATTATTTTACAACATTCCTATCGCCTGCAGCAGACGCGAACGATGGAACGTTCCCTACAAAAACGATGCGAAACGGAGGCAAGTGCGGTTGGCTCGGCTGAAAAGTGTGGGGTTGAGAGCTGGGTTAACTGCAAACTACAAACTACTCAGTGTCAGTGGTGTTGAGACTGAGAACATAGCCCTATGCTTTTATGCCTTGTAGATGTTAGCGACACTTTCCCAGTAAATTATATTGGATAACATTATTTGTTACAATCCTCATGTTACTCGTACTTCAACTGCATTTATATCTTAAATTATAATTAATTGCACGATTATACAGTCTCCTACAATTTTTCTTTCTCAACATAGAGACAAAGTTAGGGATAGGGATTTCACATTTGACAGAGAGACAAAGTGTTATAGGCTGTGTGTAGGGCTTCACACAGATTCCCCACGTCGAGAATCCCCGATTATTTTTGATTCTCGACTTCTGGGAAATATATCTGGGAATTCCGAGAAATTTCGAAAAAAATTAAGTTTCAGACAAACATGAAACGTGATGAGATATGGTAATTTATAGTTTCATGAAGCATACAAGTTACGAATTACTCATTCATCGGAAGCTAGTTGTAAAGCATAGCTCGTAAACACCCACTCCTATACATACACCTCACGTTTGTACGCTTAGATATTGCGATGTGGAAACTAAATGCAATCATTGCAAGAAAGCACTTTCTTTCTGCGATGGGATGTTCTTCAGGTTGTCAATAAACGGCGCTTTCACCAAAACATTATATGTGATTGCCTCATTGACATCGACGTATCGTAGCAAAAGGTATGGGCGAAGTCAAGTAATTTTGTTGTATTATGCAGCCATCAATCTTTAACATGCTCGGTGTCCACAATGTTTTTATACTTTTCTACATCTTGGCGCAACAGGGTCTCAGATGCATAGTCTAGGATCTCAACCTCAAAATATTGTCGGGAAAAAAATTCCAAGAATTTCGGTCGTCGACAGACATATGACAGCATGTCAGCATACAATTAGTAGGCACATTATAGGCACACGGATTTATTGGCAGGAATAAATTGATGAAAACGGAATCATCAAACGCATCTTGACGTAGAAAGTGATTCAAAGTTGGCGTTTAAAAAGAGCTATAATAAACTAAGTCTCTTAGTTAAATAACTAGAATAAATATTTTTGTCTAGTCTTTCCAGCTGAGAGTGCATTGTCGACGGTGTGATGAATAGCAACTGTGGAAAAGCTAACCACGACGCCAGTCAGTCTAGTCAACACAGTTGTTCATAGTTCCTGAACAAAAATCGTCAGGTGACTAAGGTGGCCAGTGCTCTGCTCACAACTTATAATGATAACTTTTTTGTCTTCCTGCATGTCGAAGTGGATGAAGTGAAACACTAAATTATCCTGCAAACCAACCTGTGACATTTCATAGATTACCTCTTCTTGAGCCTAAGACATCAATTTGGATCAAAAGTCTCCTCCTCGACTGTGCTTTGAGTCCTGCAACGTTTTTCATCTTCCCCGACTGTGCTTTGAGTCTTTCCAGCGCTTACCCACTTCAGCGACTGCTCTTTGAGTCCTGTGCATGTTTTATCAATCCGAATGCCGTTGTGTTTAATTACCAAAGCAGATCTTCGATTGATGCTCGTATGTGATACAGCGGGTTAGATATGCCTATGGCATTTTTAGATATATCGGAACTGCTTATCTCATGCAACTCACTAAATGAGTACTAAAATGAGTACGAATTAAGTACTGTGCTTTCGAACTCAACGAGTACTAGAGTCTGGGACTGATTTGCTAGTTGTAGCTAGTACTCAGGTTCTGTACTCTTTCTAGTACTCATTTGGGACTTCATGAATAACAGTGAACATGAGGCACCTACAGACTAAGCGGTTAACATCTATATTTCGATAATACATGTAGAACCCACAAGTTCGTAGCGATATGTAAACTCGCATGTATCGACATGTATAACTCGTCGGTCATGAATGATTGTTTGACTACAAAAACACGACGAATTTTGAATGTCGTGGTCCCTATGCAAGATGTGACGTGAGAAATTGTGAATTTTCCTCAGAATGTTTGTTTGGTTGTCATTTAGTCTCACAAATGCAGGGCAGCAGTATTTCATTACTGATCTCAATCAGATCACTAATTCTGCAAGCAGCTTTATGTCAAGCAGTTATTGAAAATATTAGCCTAATTGTCGTATACACGGGAGACAAGCTATCTGTGCTCGGTCGGAAAAGAGAGAATTTACTCCCAATAAACGACTTTGTCTATCAAAAATGAGTTTGTAGAGCATTCGCGAGTTCACCGTTCAACGACTTCATCACTGTCTTGCTTACGTTTATTATAATTAATTAATTGTAATTACGGATGCGTAGTCGGCACATCTCGGCTTCATGCATCTTAAAATGTAGTTCTAACAGCATTTGATGTCATATTGGCCTTTTCACGTAGCTTCAATTATCCTACCCATCAGATAACAGCAGCAGTTCAAATCCATTATGGAAGAAGCACCATGTGAAGACGTATGCTTCTTTGAGAGATCTTGAGTACTCACGATTGTGCTCACATCGTGTTAATATTCATTCAGAAAAGTCATGTGCGTGTTTACATATAGTGCATGCATGTACTGTATTGGAAGCTGCTATACTGAAGCTGCTGTAACGAAGCTACTTTACTGCATACTTCGTTAAGAGTACTTTGCATGTAATGTATGAGAAGCTAATATAGTTTCGTTCATGCTAATGTTTATCCTGCTCCTGCTCAGATGCGCTACACATGAAATGGATTGAATGCACACCTCTGCTTTGTACTATCAGGAAGATTGAGTACTGGAGAAAAGAGGAATGTCTTGATATTCACTAGTCTTTTCATTATTTTCATTTTAATTAACTATTTCAACAGAGAAATTTGCGCAAAACATTGCAAGCTATTTTCCTACACTGGATGGCAAGAAATTTCACTTTCAAAAGGTTGATACCAATCCTGCCTCCCGTTTTACAAACATAATTTTTTCCATCTTATTTAAATCTCAGCTGGCAGCTGTGGTTGACATTTCCACTAAACTGACATTATCATGGGAAATGCATAACTTTCTCACTGTGAATGCAAACAAGCAAAACAAATTGTCGATGTTCCATGAGCGAGTAGCCGTTTACATTTCTATCCTCTTTGTCGCTGATATTCATTTCGAGAATCAAATGAGGAGTTTTCCGTCTGTCGATGAAGTTCTCTCACTTGAGTTCTCCTCTGCTGTTTTCTATGGATGAATGACATTGCACAGGAATTAGATATAACGATTAATTGATTTCAAGAGTTCTCATTTTTTCACTATCAGTTATTAGAAGTACAAATACAAAAGGAAAATAGTTTTAAGCTCTCAGGAGTTATTGTCAATAAAGACTTTGAACGTGTGAATAATGTCGGTTTTCCGACCTAGATGCCCAAATCATAAGAATTTAATATCTCCAATGCATGATAGATGACGAGCATATCAAGTTGGAATAACAATAGATCCATAACTTCCCATGCAATTAAGGTGGCGGATGCTACACTTAATTCAAATATTTTGATAGTGTCGTTGATGATACACAATGATCCAATATGTAAATGAAAATCAATGAATCAAATTAGAACTGATGAATGGTGCGCTACCAAACCGGGCTAGCCTGAGATAAGAAGTTTTTTTATATCAAAAGATATTAAATTTTGCTGTGTAAGAATTTTAGCTTTAGTAAAGGTTACAGATATTAAATCTGCTAGATTTAATGCTCACAAAAGCTACGTTCACACATGAAAGAAGAACCTGAGAGTTGACCTCAAATCAAACCTGAGTCTGAGACCAACCCGTTCACATTTGAGAGAGAGATCTCAGGAAAAGAGCTGCCTCTCATTTTCATGAGCCACTCTTTCACTTGACTATCGAAGCTGAGACTCGCTGAGACATGACCTGAGATCTGCTGAGACCTAGGTCTCAGACCTGTTCACACTACCGACATCAGGTCGCAGATAAATTGAAAAATGTTTCTATTTATACCTTTTTGTTGCGCTAACTCTCAGGTTCCGTTCAGACTATGTGAGAGCTTGCTGAGACTCATGATTCACTTAGTTATAAATCGTCATGAAGGATAGACGTAAGCAAGCCGCTGCGGTTATAACCTTTCTTCGGAAAGAAAAAGAACGGGAACACGTAGCTGTTGGCAGTGGTACGCTCGGAGGGGAGGGAAGTGCCCGTGGGAGAAGGGCTGAGTCTGCCCACTTTTCTGAGAACCTCATTCCGGAGGTCCCTAATTTTGAACGGTTTATTGATAAAAGTGTGCTACGTCTTAAAATTTCTACTCATACACATTTATCATACGTTGTGTGTCTGTTTGCATGATGAGTATTAGGGTATGAGTATTCAATCACGAGATCCAATAGTGGCATCTCGTTGCCATTATTGAGAGTGCAACCGGCGCATGAAATCTCATCAGTCTTCACTCTGTAAACGAGCAGAATATCCTTACATAACGCATAGTTTAGTGCAGATATCTCTGGTCTTCCAATGATATCAGTGTATTATATGAAAAAATATCACACGGAAATTTTCATGAATTCCTAGATGACTAAATACCACATATACATAGTTTGAAGAGCTGGGGTTCAACGGGAAAGGTCTGTTAGTGTGTCGCTATAAGCACATAAAAGAATTGTTTCATTATTTTGCGAAATAGAAGCTTAGATTGGGGCTTGTTTGCTTCTTATAATAGGGTGCATCGACGAATTCCTTCTTAATTGAGCGCATACTATAGTCTGTCACTGGCCACTGATGTTGATACCCCGCTTGGTGGTATGTTATGCTCCACAACCTGCAACAGCAAGATTTCAGGACTTTGGTCCTGTGCATTGATTGAATCGCGCAGAATTTTCTTCAATCATTGAGCAACCCCGAAGGACATGTTTGATTCTTGATGCTACTATAAGTTCACTCATTCTTAGAGGAAGCCATAAAATACACAATTTTTAGCTGACAAACTTTGAATGCCATCAGAGTTAGACGGACCATTGTACCATATGCATTTTATCAAGCTTGAGTCATACTATCTTGAATATGATATGTCATGCTATATTTCAAGAATGTCGGAATTCAAATTTTCTTGCTTTCCATGCCCGTCATTGGGATCTGAGTGGTAAGTTAGAAAACAACAATTTGACACCATTGACGCACATGTAGTGGTAGGCTGTAGAATTGATGGAAACTCACGCCGTCTTCATGTGCTAAATGACTCGAATGGAAATGAATGTAACCCACTCTGACGATGAATTACCCTGATATCTGCTTAAGATTCTCACTATATATTTCCCCGGCGAGAAAACAATAGATATGTCAAAGTAGCAATGTTTTATAACATTGGAAAGAAGGCATAGCACTATGTCATCTGCATCACGTCTCTTGGATCTCATTGCTTAGAATTGTTGCTAGTTGTGGCATGTCCACGGCATTGAAAATTTGGATTTGATAGCAGCTGTGTGGTGCAACCACAATTAATCCATCATTCGAAGGGGAGCTGGAATTAAAACAGAATTATTAGAATTAGAACAATCAGAATTGTTAAGAAATTTGTGGTATTTTGTAGTCAGTAAAGTAAAGTCGAGAAATATATTACAGTATTTGCTATCATAATCTGATGCCATTGATCCTACCATTTAAATTTTGGAATGAAATAATAAGCAAATAAATAAAAGATGGAATACGTTCCGTTACCAGTTTATATTGCTTAAATGACTTGCACCATATACTTAATAGCTCAAGCTTTTGGTGTTGAATGAAAAAATTTTTATGGACTATTATAGAAACATAAATACAAAGAGGCAATTTTCTCGGTGTGGGCAGCATATACAAAATATACATGCATACTTTACATATTTGCATGACTGATTTCATTTTCGTTACTTGATACTCATATACTAAGCACTATTGCCCGTTAGCCAATGATTTCATTGAATCATAAATAAATTACAGCTATCATGCGACTTTGCATGTGTTTTGTTATGTAGGCCTAGATATAAATTTCTAAATGTCACAAAAAATGAACTATTTGCAGGTTAAAAAATTGTAGCATGAGTAGGTAAATAAATTAGAGCAAATGCAATTCGTGTTCATTTTAACCCACTCAGTAGTTTAGAATTTAGATATTGAAATGGCAAGAATAAATGTGATGAAGACTTACTTTGTGCTGTTGAGGTGGTCGTCAATCCAAGATGGAATCCTTCGATCATCGTCTTTCGTTTAGTTGAGATAATATTGTCATAGAAAACATAAAAGATTTCCATGTAGGAAATGGATACAGATCGCCATTTTGTTTCTTGTGCTCTATGAAGAAGCAGTCAAACAGATAGTTCATCTCCATCATTTGATAGGCAATCCTCATTCAGTGCTCTTGATACCTTCCTCTGGTAGTCACGAGCCACTTCCATTATTCATGCCTTCGCTTGAATCATCTGAAGTAAAGCGCGACTTTTCTGTTGTCTTAGTATTGAGTCTGGAATTCTTTCAATTCCTTTCTTATTTGATCGTAGCCTTTTTTCTACTGCTTTTCCTCAATGTCAAAGTTAAACAACTCATCATGAAAGTCCACCACTGCATAGTTGATGACCGTGGTCTTCCTCTCCTATTTCATAAAGAATAGACTATATTTGACCTATCTTGTGGAATTCTTAGATTTCCATGATCATATACTTCCATTTGTATTTCTCCGCTCAATTCGAAATGAAGTATCTCTCCGCTGAATTCAAATTAAAGTATTTCTTCGCTGAAATCACTATGATATTTAAGATATTGTTAAGCTTGTGTTTCATTGAAATATCTAAGTTTGTTATAAAAATGGATCTATAGAGCGCAACATATATCTATGGTATTGGATCTCAGATTGGGCATAGGCATATTTCATATCTTCTCGTGGGTTACGTAATATTATTACACTGACTTCGATGTATTACACGGTCAGAATCTACGAATATGATGCTACGGTATTCTCCGAGCCGAAGGCGAGGAGAATACCATAGCATCATATGAGTGGATTTGAGCTGTGTGATACATAGAAGTCAGTGTAATAATACTATGTGTTCGCTGAATGATATCTCATGACTCCATGGATATATTTCATATTTGAATTCATGAATTTTGAAACAGCTCAATTATCTAAGCAAGCATTCCTTTCTTCACTTTTGACTAATCAATGACATAGGAATGACGTCGAGATTTGTAAACATGTCAGAGGAAGAAGTTAATTCTGATATCGATAATAGAATACCAAAAAGTACTTGGAATAAGATGAGATGGGCATTCAAGCTATTTGTCACCTGGCATGACCACTGGAAAATAAGAATTGACGATAATGTTTTGAAAGTATATAAAAATGTGAAAGAATTTACACCAAACGATCTCAATCACTGTTTGAAGTACTTCTTCGCTGAGGTCAGAAAGGTTGATGGAGATATGTATCCTCCAGAATCGTTGAAAGGCATTGGTGCGATGCTACAGCTATATTGCAATACAGAAATGAAATGGAAAATTTCTATTTTTACGGACATTGATTTCAAAAGTGCTCGTGATTCCCTTGATGCTCAGATGAAAAAATCAGCTCAACGCGGTAACGTAAAACCAAAGAAAAGAGCATTGCCAATTGATCTAGAACAAGAGAACGAATTGTGGGAAAATGGTAGTTTTGGAATTTCAAATCCAGATCAGCTAATCCACACACTTATTCATCATTTGGGAGTTCATTTGAGCCTTAGAGCGGCTAAAGAACATCATGATATGGAATTTGGAGACGAATCTCAATTAATTCTTTGTAAAGACAGTGATGATAAAGAATATTTGAAATACGTTGAAAGAATGTCAAAAAACAAGCGTTATGGATTAAAATGTGCCAGAATGGACCCCAAAGAGACTCGAGTTTATCAGAACACGGACAACCCAGATCGATGTGTGATCAAATTATATAAAGAGTACATTCGACATAGACCAGATGGTGCGTGCAAAGCATTTTATCTGACGCCCTTACAGAAACATCAAATAAAAGGAGCTGTTTGGTACAAACGCTGCCCAATGGGGATTCATAAAATTGAAAATACCACTAAAACGTTGATGAAAAATATTGCAAAAGACGGCGAATTCTTTACGAACACTTCTTTACGGCGCACTGCTAAGACTCGACTTGTACAAGGCGGCATATCCAAGGAGGTTGCAGCACTCAAAACAGGTCGAATCAATGAAAAAGCAGATAGTGCCTACATTCATGCCGAGGTATTCGAGAAAGATATGTCGAAAGTGCTGTATGGATCATATGAAGCTACAACAAACAATGTTGTATCTACAAACAACACAAACACACGAGAAAACAAGTCTATCAATTTTTATGGATGTACTTTTAACAATTGCACTTTATGATGTGTTACTCTATTATTTGTATTGGGTTGGAAACTAAGCTCAGACTCATCTCGTAATTATTAATAATTTATTAGTTATCTGTAAGAGTGTATTAGTGGTTTAGAAGTCTAAGACAATTCCGTCTTCAATTTTTTGAATCTGGCACATCTTCTAGCTCTCATGGAGCATTTAAGAGCTAATTCTTTTCGCTTCGGTGAGTCAGAACTTAGTTTTCAATCATAGTACTGTTTCAATCGTTAAAGTGTGTTATAACACATTACAGGTAATCTACTCCCAGGTAATCTACTGCAGTAGATTACCTGAGAAAGATATTGCAGTTCAAAATATACATGTTGAATATGGATATCTAAGCGTATTTTACTCAATTATAATCGACCGCCTAATTGCATTAGGGGCATAGCACATGAGGCGAATACATATCAGTAACCTAGCTGTCTACTCGGAGTTACACAGAAATCTCCTCGCCTTCGGCTCGGAGATTCTCACCGTGTAACTCCTCGTAGACAGTAGGTTACTGTACATGTATTTGGATATTTCCATAGACTTCTGTATGGATTTCCATAGCATTTAGAAATCCATGGTTATTTATTGCCTGATGTATTCCGTGTATTATGTACATAACAAAGGGAAACCATCAGATATCACACTCCGAATTGCAGGTAAAACTATGCGTTATGATAGATATCATACGAAATTTTCAAGCATTATCCTATAACAAACTCCGGCCTGCGGCCGTCGTTTGTTAAGTTGATAATGCTTTCAAATATCGTTTGATATCCTATACTTACTACATTCTTGATGATTACAAGCTGTGAATCGATTTCTATGTCAGGGTTTTAACTTCAACTAAGGACTGTTTCACAAAAGCAACTTTTTGCCGCACGGTTGTTGCTGAAATATGGAATTGGCTTTTCACATTGAACTTCGATCTCTGCGACTGTCAACCATCAGACAAACCATTTCGATCTATCGATCTCATGAGACATAGAAAGTGGATGTGTCTTAGCCTATTGGAGAAGGGCATGAACCAAAATTACTCTAAAGGCAGGTTTCAGTTGTATTCGTTCATCTTTTCATCGAAATCAATAGGAAATTTGCTATCAGAATATCTAAAATTTATAACATATTTCGCTATAATATTCAAATTCAGCATAAACATTCCCATTTCCTTTTTTGTCTCGCCGTCTGCTTTTTGCAAAAGACATGTAAGCTCATTTGATAGACATAGAAAACTCAGCATCCTATTCAATCAGCTCACCGATAAAAGTGGTCGATTGCGTCATCTATTCATAGCACAAGTCAACAAATTTTCACGAAGCGATCACTTTCGGAATTGAAAATTCGACTGAATAATATCTCAATTTACAGTTTTAGATGCGGGTTATACATATGAAAGCAATAGTTAGGGTTTCTCGTAACCTCATCCTTGTGTAGAATATTTGGCAGGTCTTACTTTCTGACTAATTCTAAGACCTAATAAATGCTAATTGACCTCCTAAATAGACACTGAGATCTATAAGCCTATGGGTACTCGTGAAATATGCCACGTAAACAGATCATCAACTTGTTTACGTAGGTTGTTTAATGCCTTGTTATTTTTACATAATGAATACTTTTGAAAATGTTTAGTTAAATGATTTTCTTTGAGCTTAAATCTCAGGCCCATTAATTATATTGGTCCTTTTCGTCAACTTATTTCAGCACAAGTATGAAATGCTCAATAAGCCTACTGGGCCTATGGGCCTCTTTTCAAGCACTAAAAATCAAATCAAAAAACGAAGACTTATGAAATGCTTACCAGTCTAGAAACTATAGAACACGTAGACAAAAATCCACACAAATATTTATCAAATTTATCAAAACCATCGAGGTGGTCTATGGAAAGAAGTACTAGTATTTCCTTTCCTTAGGCTGTATGCCTCCTTCAAAATATTCACCGATAGGAGATAGTCTATCACAAAAATAGCCTAAATTTTACATAGTCTAGAAGTGTTTCTAGCTTCCCTCTCTAGCGCGAATTCTAATCAACTCTGTCATGTTACTTTTTTAACAACCTCGTTCAATTTCTCTATGTTGAAATTAATCAAACCTATGCTTTTAGTTTTCTACTTGGGGGCATGTAGCCTACCTAAATGGTGAAATGACTCATCCTCTTCCCTCAAACTTTGAAGAAAATGCTCTCGATTGAAGCGCTTATAAAATATACCTTAATAATAATAATGATCAATTTCTGATGGTTTAGGCCTACTGGTGCATTTTTCTTTTGTACTCGAGTCAAGCGAGTTTTTGAGTTTCTTGAAAAACTCAATTGACCACACATGGTCTCAATCGGATGCATCGTCGAAATGTATACTAACCGACGAAATCCCAATGAAAATATTCCTGCTTGTTACCATAGTAACTTTATGCGCGTCGTGATTCACCAACGCATTGACATTAAGTTGACTATTGCGCATCTTTGGAAACATGCAAATGCAAGTCCGCTGTTATCATATTTTCTCTACTATTTAGTGTCCGGCTTTGGTAGTAAAAAACATGGCCACCATTCTATAACTCTAAACTAATTTCAATCAAGTTAAAGTAGCCTGTACATGCCTCATCATGTTTCTGCCTGATTCATCGTAAATTCAGATTTCTGAAAGAAGTAAAACGTGAACATATTTATAATTATCATAAATATTATCAAATGAATCACTAGCTCAGACTGAACTAAATTGACTTGTGCAATCAACACTATTCCGCGTACATGTGTATGAAATGAATGAGCGCCGAATACACAATCCAGTTGGATATTGATAACAAGGAGGTCTCAGAAAAGTTGAAACGAATTTAACTTTTGCTGAGACATGGTCGTTGTCTCAGTTGAAGGTCTCAGGGTTGTTCACACTTGAGACAAGGATCGTGGAGTTTGTCTAACAGGCTTCTCTCAAACGCTTGAGAGAAGTTTGTCTCAGGACCGTTCACACTATCTCTCAGCAAACGTGGTGAGCCTCCCTCAGGTCGCCCCGCACAAACGACGGATGAAGTTAGTGGGTCTCAGGCATGTCCCAGGACTGTTCAGACTACGTGGAGTTAGTCGCAGCATAATTTTGACTGACGTTTGAAATCGACGACGGCAACTATAATCTTGCCGCTTCCATTGGATGATAGCGTGAGTCTCAGCTCTCAGCTCTCATGTGTGAACGTAGCTTAAAGCTGTCGATGCGAAACCGGGGTTGTCTTAGCTGTTTCGGCGCATTTTATCGATTTCGTTTAACGCACGGCTTACAATTATTGATGCAAGCGTCGTTACAAATTGTCGCTATTCAGACAGGATCCATAAAATAATGAGACCCAAGATAGCACAGTATACGACCAAAACTGAATGACTGCAATATTGAAATAGACACAATCAAAATTCAATTAATGAGATCAAGCAGAAAGTCGACAAAACGAGTGCCATTGCGACAACCTCGTATTCCATCAATTTGAGGAACTCTTGCATTCAATAGAAGTTGCCTCACTTGAAAGAAAAAAAAAAAGGAAACATTAAAAGCTGTTCATGCTATCAACCGCACTCTACCGCAAACTCATAAGCTTTCCGTGTTTTTAATACCTTCAAAGCTTGCAAAATCTTTCCTAACAAAGATCATCTTCACTTACAAATTCAAATGTGGACAATGTGACAGCTGCTGCCCTGGTGACACTGGTAGACACCTGATTACTCGTATCACAGAGCTAAATTGCCTCGTCTGCTTGTCTGGGTCTAGAGATGCCTTTCCTCAATACTGAAGGTCACAGGCAGAACTTATCTCAAAGGAGGAGATGAATTTCCATTGAACGTAGTGCAAATTCAAACCTGAATTATGACGAACCAGAAGACTGACACCACATTTAAAGTGGACAGTCAGTTGATTTTGATCGTGAGTAATCAAGCGGTGTGAATAATGGTTCCATCTGACACTAAAGAAATTTGAGTCAAAGATGTGTGCTTTTCACTTGACATGTCTGCCCGCAGTTTGACCGTTGAAGTTCGTGTGTTCGCTCATACGAATCACTTCTGCAAAGCGCCTGCTTGGCCAATCACACAAGCCAAGGACAGACGAATCAAACTCTATTGCGTGCTGCCATCGCATACAATGGCTGGGATATAGTCCAGGAAATAATTATTTTGGCCAGCCACAAATTGCAATAGTTTAAAGAGTGGGTTCATCTTGTGGAGTCGAAATCAACGATGATTATCAACATATCAAAATCTAGGAAAATCTAAAGTGGAACAACTAGTCTTTTCGAAATGTAGTGACCGGCGACACTGGGACTCAGAAAGCACGCTTACTAGATACTTACTTAGATACCTAAGAAGTTATCTACAGCACAAGGGTGCGTGAATGTGTTTTCGATCTAGTGGCTTGAATATCTACGGCATGCGTTGTAACAAGACGGAAGTTGTGAAAGGCAATCGTTTATTTATGGTATAACTCTCAGACTTGTAACTTAGCCTGCACAAAATCTGCATCAGTTTATCTGCAGATGGCTGCAAGTGTTTTTGAATTAGTGACTCAGAAATTTGGCCGCTTGGAAAGGATACAATTCAAGAAACATAGTTGGCATTGGTGAGAGCCATGTGGAGGGTAAAATTGCAGTAAGTGAGACAAAGTTGCAACGCATCACTTTGACTGGCTGTTCCAATCTGGGGCAGGCGACACGAATCGCTGTTAGTGAATAAAATCTATTAGTGAAAGAAATGAACGTCACGAAAACCTGTTAGTGAGTTGTTTATTAGCGTAACAGGAATATGAGCGACACAGAAGTCTGTTAGTGAGACAGTCTATTACCCTAACAGCATACCAACGACACAAACGCTTGCTAGGGAAAAATAATGCTCTCTGTTAGTTATTTTTCTACCAGTGCACAGTGGGTCAAAACCCCGCAAAACGGGACAAAACCTTCTCCTCGGCTATGAGCATCTGTTGATAAAAAACTTAACATGCATTCCGACTAAATCGATAGCGCCGAATTTAATGGTAATATTTTCCCATAGCAACGGTTGCTAGGGAGCCTATTTCTGCATAGCAACCAGAAAACCATGTTAGATATAGATATTAAAACTGTATGTACAAAACTTGCTGTTGAGCTGCTATCACAAGATATAAAAACTTGACATGAATTTTAACTAAATCGATAGCGCCGGATTTAAAGATGTTTTCCCTTAACAACGGCTGCTAGGGGGCCTATTTCTGCATAGCAACCAGAAAACTGTATTAGATGCACCTTTGCGATTTTGTGTATAAAGCGTATTATATTCACTGACCGACACCATTCATGTAAAACCAATATTTTTGGAACAATTTTACTGTGTAGACTACAACATACGCACGGAAAATTTGATCAATCAATCAAATCAAATCAAATGTAGCTCATTGGGCTCCTTTAGAAGGAAAAGTACATCTGATGACAAAGCCAATTTCTTTGTATTTCGATTATTGCGATAAGTTGCGATCAGGGGGTCCGAATTGCACAGCAACCTTCTCATGAGATCATTGTTTGCCGATGACCTTGATATCTTCCTCGGAAATTGTTCTCTGGAAATTAAAAAAAGGACTCTTTCATGCATCCGTAATAGCACAAGTATAATAATATTATTAACTAATTTCACAGACATTTTTAAGATTAAGAGCTCGTGCAGAAGCACAACATGGTAATTTCGGAATTTCATCTATAGACATACCTGTATTTCTTGAAATATTTGGTTGAGGCCTCTTGCGCTTCTTCTGAGTACATCCCGAGAGGCAAACTGCACACTTCTATGATTGCATGTCCGTGTAATAAGATTTTGTGTACTGATTGTGGCATGGGATACCATTTGTAATGTCGCGTGTAATATCTTGCTGTTTGAATGCAGTGTGATTTGAATTTTTCTGAGTCTATGTCAAAGTTGCATGAACTTGTGATGAGGATGACATGTAGTTTTTCGAGTAGTGTGCGATCAATCTGTAGGATTTCGGAAGCTACATTCGAGTTTTGGAACACTCTTCTCGTACTGTCGCCGTCATTTGACGTTCCAGACCCTCCTGTTCGAGGTTGATCAACTACAAGACCCATTCTCTCTCGGAATTGTTTCTGAATTTCTTTTTTTCTCTCTTCTACAGAACGTTTCTCGGCCAATGTTCTTGCCTGACATTTTTTGATCGGCAATTTGTATGCAATATGCAACACAGTTTCAAAAAATCGTATCCACGCATGCAGGATCGAAATCCCGCATCTAAGATTGCTGATGTCATAAGCCTTTTTTAACATGCATGGTTTCGCAGTAGTTGATAACTGGATTTTGTTAGATTAGTGTCTAGTATGAGAGCTAGAGCCTCTTTTGGACTGGTCTGGTGTTCATCAGAAATCAAATTTCTCACTTCTCTAGCTTTTTCAGTGTTCTGTTCGATTGTTAATCTCTTGCTTGATGCGTATAAGAGTTCGTTTGAAGAATATTCACTCACAATACCCGTGACCTTTCGATTTTTTGTCCTGGTAGACGCCGATTCAAATTCTACAGAGGGTCTTCCACCCTTACTCGTATTACCGGCACCACTCTTGAATAGCATTTCAGAAAGCCGGGATTCATTTTGTTTTAGAAAAACATCCTTCGTTCTATTTGCCTTCTGCCATCTAATGCGCACCTTGTACATGAATTCAATAATGACCTTATCGATATCATCAGGAAGTTTTAAGTTTGTCGTGTCTTTAATGTGTTGTGTCAATTGTGTTATTGCGTTTTCGCTTTGAATAGATGTCTTGTTATCAAAAAGGTAGGATACCAGGCTTTTCCTATCCATACAGAATGGTGGTTCAATCTGAAAGAATAAAAATCTTAATTAGGTTTCTCGGAGCTTTTTTTACGAATTATCACTACAATTGATATGCAGCTATAGTGTTGTGAGTAGTAGTTGTTGTGACTTGATGAAAGATTCACCTGAAACGCTGCTGCATTATCGTGTCACAAGCATCGGTATGGAATAACGGATAGTGCTTACGGTTTGCGTGTAGCAGGGATTGGGTTCGAACTCAATGAGCAACAAAGATGATCAATCATTGTGGTATAAAACGTTAATAGGCACTGCTTGGCAGAATATGTCTTCGTAATATTGTTTGGTATACTGAATTACATATCTTAAAGTTAATTTAAGGACGGAATTCGACAGAACTCAGAAAGCGCGCATAGTTTTATGAATTTTAGTACATTTAACTAATCAATTCTACATGCTGTTTTAGAGAAAATTAAGTTTTGTCTACTAAAAAATAATGAGAGCCTCCATTTAACCACTCCGATTTAAAGAATTAACACATTTGTTGACTAAACTAAAGTAAAAAATGATCAAAATGATCACTTACCAACTGATTTATGGATGAGATCTCCAGGACCCAATCTGTAAACTTCACGAACCGAAACGTAATTTGAATACAACAGACAGATTTAAAATATTGTAAAATCAAAACGATTCAAACAAGTGAACCAAAACTTATGCATATGTGCTAGACAGAACATCTGTAACAATAAATACAATGATTCAAGAAGAATTTCAAAAATCTTTTTTTGAGGTTTTGCCAGCTTCTGACCCACTGTGCAGTGGTAGGAGGCACCGTTAGTGACACTGCTAGTCAATTTGCACACTATATGACATATTCGACTGCATTAGGATCCGTACATTACTATTGATTAAAATAACAGGCATATGACTGTTTTCATTCATGAATCTATGCAGGATAGGTTGAATAGGCCTTCAAACAAGTGGATTTCTCATTCATTGTTAGTGTCACCGAATAGAGGATATGAGTCAGCGTTAGCTATTGACTGTAAGCTGCCCATTAGCGCTACTGTTCATATTAAGCATGTGGAGAGTACAATTCGACGTTGGACGATCAACCCAACGGTTATACAGAAAACGATTCGATCCTATAAAAGACCTGCGGGATGAAGATTTCTTTGACAGATATCGATTTCCAAAGTCAACAGTATAAGAGCTGCGTAATAAATTCTATAATGATTTAGTTAATCCAACAAATCGTTCTCAAGCCTTATCAGTAGAGATACAAATTTGTAGCGCTCTTCGTTATCATTCTCAAGGAGGATTTTTACGTACGATCGGCGACCTCCATGGAATTTCTGACAAATCTACAAGTCGTGCAATTCACATGGTATCGGATGTTTTATGTCGCAATAGTAGTAATCCCGTGCCAAAATAAAGCACAAAATGTGCAACGATGAGTCATCATGCTGACTCAGCCCCCCTCTGGCGAGAGGAAGGACATGGCCAAGGATGTGTCGGGAGAATGGGTCCGTTAGGAGGAAAGCGTTTCCCTACCCCACCCTCTGGAAGGAAGGAAGGAAGGAGCAACAACGGTAGGAATCTAGGAATGACAGAGTTAGAAAAGGTGGGTTTTGGTGGTTTTGGGATGAGAAAGGTCGTTTTTTCGTCATGAAGGAGGATTCGGATGGGAAAACGGAGTTCAGATTCGGAGTCTACGTGAAATTTTGGGTTAGGAAAGAAGGAAGGAGGAGTTTTCCTGTGAGGCAAGGGTAGGAATCTCTTAGAACGGCAGAGTTAGAAAAAGGTGGGTTTTGGTCGTTCTGGGATGAGAAAGGTCGTTTTTCGGCATGAACGAGTGCTCGGATGGGAAAACGGAGGGCAGATTCGGAGTCTACGTGAAATTTAGGGTTGGGAAGGTTGTTTCCAGCGAAATCGGAGAGAAAAAAAATTTTGGGACGTCCCCCCCCCCTTCTGGACGAGACTTCCAACTTTGGTTCTAGAGATCGTAGAAAGTCGTGCAACAGCTCGTTTGAAAGCTAAGAGTGAGAAAAATTCAGTGGAAGACACGGCTTGTTCATATCTGCCTTCGTTGCCTTCGTTTAGATGTGAGACGCCATTAAAAATTTTGGAAATTGGCGAGAAAACGACAGAGTTAGCATTTTTACGAAAATGGCTCTAGCGGTTGAAGGAAGTCTCGGACGGGAAAACAAGGACCAGATTTGGAATCAGCGTGACATTTTACACCTGAATGTCATTCATGCTATGTCTCCGAAGTGATAGGAAGAAAGGTGACAGATGCAGTAGAGCTTACGAATGATTTTTGGTCACTACGTTTTCATCGACAAAGTCTTCGTGGTGTGATTAGGGACTACATCATCTCATTTCATCATGAAAAGCCAGACTTAGAATTTCCTATCGCTAAAGGTTACTTCGTTTTCCAACAGCTCATGGACAGTTTGATAAATAAAGATGTGAAAGAACGATTAGTTGCAGAGATTGAATTTGAGAAAGTGACTGATGAACATGCAGGTGAACGTGCAGTGTTTCATTTTGCATCCTATTCTGCAGAGACGATACATGATCCAAAAGATTTCTTTCAGCGACACATGGCCAAAATTGCATCTCGACTACATTCATTTCATGAGCATGGATCCAACTTGCTCTTATGTCGCACAAAACACATTCATATTCAACTCAATGTGCTAAACTAGATTGGACTACAAGATTTGGGAAAAGCAATCATGAGTCAGTCGTCCGCGTGCCTCCTTTTCCCTGCCGCAGCGAAGTCAGGGGAGAAACGGAGGTCTCTGACTGGCTCTCATAGTGTCAAATGTGGATTCGGAGGAGACTATAAGAGCAGACGTCTCCCCATTTTCTCTTTATTTCATTCTCTTGACTTGGAAAGCGTGTGTGACTTGCTCAAGTCATGCTCCGTTTCAATTTTGTCTGATTCAATCCTGTTTCAAAATTTACAAGTGAGTGTCATGACTGTGTGGCCTAAACCTTACCAACATTTTAGAAGAGAGACGCAGGAGAGTGTGTGGCCGATGATTGTACAAGCCTACTTTGTTGAACCATCACCACCACCGCCGCCTCCACCACCTAGACGCTTTACCTTTAAGTCTTTTAGGGAATTGAAACTTAATTCGGGTCCCAAGCCCAATACATTTAATTTACTGGACGATGACGAAGACTTAGACTTTGGTGATCAGCTTTAAATCATGTGAACGCCCCAAAAGGTCCTCTTAAGGGCCACCTCATATGTCACTGCTAAGCTAAGGATTTTCTTTTCTCTGATGATCATGAATGTACTTAGTGGTATTCTTTCGCTGCAGACTGCCATGGCCATGAATCCTACTCCAACTGCTGCATCACTGAATCCTCAACATCTCGAGCTGTGGAATCCGAAAATTAAAAAGGTAATTCACGGCTATCCTACCTACAAACAACAAGTGCGCTACAACGGAGTTCGACTTGGAATAGATGCGCAGTGATTTCGGATATCCCTGCAATGTATCAGGCATTGTCATATTCCCTCATGACGTCACTAAAAAGACGTGTTCGACCAATGTAACTCATCTAAGTGAACACTGTCTAATCGAATAAAAGTCAGTAGACTTTTGGAGACGCCACACACCATTTTTACAGCATGTGGAGAGTGCAATTCGACGCCGCAGCAAGCAAAATGAGATTCTTTAAACCCCGAATCAATCCAATCGAAGAACAGCGGGATGAGGATTTTCAATGAATTTTTCAATTAATTGTGTTTCTTCTACGTACGCGTATTCCTTCTTCCACTACCTCTTCGCCATGTTTGCCTCCTTGCTTCTAGTCAACATAGACTTATTATTATACTGTGGCTTGTCTCAACGACTGAATTTAATGGCTGATACACGATTTGATTGGTTACTGCAGGCGTTGTTACGATAACGCTAGATCTAATAAAAGCGAACAACAATTTTATGGGAAATCCTACATAGATATCCGACTGCCACCTTTGCTGGCATTCACTAATAAACATTCTAACTAACAGAAGTTTCGAGTCGCTGAAAATGTAGCGTCTATTACCGAGTCATCTGGTTCTCACTAATAACGCTTTCACTAACGGCGTTTCGTGTCGCCTGCCCCTGGTCGACCGTCCTTGTTGGTCGTGGGCGGCGGTCTTTGTTTTTGGTGTGTAGGGATGGTTGTAGGTTTATTTTGTGTTTAGATTTGGGTTCCTGATGAAATTCTGGGTCGACATGTTGTGTATCGTGGGTGTAGGTGTGGTTTTAAGTGTGTTTTTGTGTTTTTTAGAGTGAGAAAGTGGCTGTAGCGCCTAAACGAAGCCTCGTACTGGAAAATGGACGATGGATTTGGATTTATTGGCCAATTTTGGGTCTAGGGGACTTGTTTCCAAAGTCGTAGGCCAAACAACGAAGAACTTCGACCCACCCCCTCGGCAGCGATCTTCCTACTTTGGTTCTAGAAATGGTAGAGAGTCGTGCGATAGCTCGTTTGAAAGCTAAGAGTGCCACCAATTCATTGGAAAGTACAGTTTGGCCCTATCTTTCATTGCTGAGACTTGAGAGTGACATTGAGACTTTTTGGTCATGCTAGAGAGCCGTCAGAGGTTGAGTTTTGTGTTTTGGACTCCAGCGAGCGAACGAAGCATCGGACGAGAAAACTAAGACCAGATTTGGATTCAACGTCAAATTTTGGATAACCAATGTCTGAGCCCCCGCTTATCGATTGCATATTCACAAGATATATAAGTACGAGTTCGGGAGAGGAATCTCACTAAGTTGAGAAACTGACTACAGGTAAGTCGTTTCTCTTGAAGTCCGATATCGGACTTCTGACTTTTCACTGTTGATATCAGCTAAGGAGTTAGACTTACAGGTTAGTCAGTATAGCATGACTGACTATTTGATGATAGTATGCCGAAATCTTCAAACAGCTATAACTTTGCTTCTACAAGTCCTTTAGACTTGTTTCAAAAAACGTTTGATAGCTCATAATGTGCTGTAGGTGACAGACTACTTATAGACGTTTTATGAGTTGTACTGAAATACTGAAAAATTTAAATTCGTATTTAATGATGATTAAAGTTTTTGAATAAAAAGCAGTCGTTTATGAGTCTCTGCGACTTGGTACGTTTCCTCTTGTAAATAACTCCACCGGTTTTCATGTCAAAATCGGGGCCCAGATACCAACACAGTGACATGACGCACGCTCTGTCCGCCCGAGGTTTGATTTGTGGGTCGAGGCCTTGGAGCTGGGATAACATCCCCTGTAAGTAATGCCTGTAACGAATTCAAGAGCCCAACGCCTAGACGACAGCTATCAAATGTTTTTGGACTTAGTCTTTCAATGCATATCAGCAAGTAGTATCCTAAAAACACTTGCTATCAAATTTTTACTCTATCTTTACAGAATCGTCACAATGACCAAAATGATTAACGCAAGGATGCTCATCGGCAACTGTAGCTGTGGCCGTATTGCCAGAGGCAGCGAACTAAAGAAACACATTGAAGAGGGGACGGTGGGCGAGCATGTGAGGAAAGTGTTGTTGAGGGTGTGTGTGCATCATGAGGTAGTATGTGAGGAGGGGAATGATGTAGAGTTCATTAGGAACCATAGCCAGTGCCCTAGTGGCAATATTAGTATGCAGGGGTTTAAGTCGTGGTTTGAAGGAGTTTTGATGGATATGGAAGAAGTGAAAATGGCAGTGGCGACGATTGAGGGTGCGGTGGGGAAGAAGGGTGTAACCAAGGCGACTGATGAGGGTTTGATTGAGGAAGAAGTGGAGTTGAGAGGGAACATCAAGAAGCCTGATGTTGATTTGGATGATGTCTTGGAGGAATTGTTTGGGAACATTGGTGATCTTGAGGAGAAGGGGAAGGATGAGGAAAGGAAGTGGGTAAGCCGTTGGTGGCATCATCGCCTCGGAGGGATGAAGGGAACACGAGGGATGAATATGTAGGGATGAAGGATCAATTGAGGGCGGTTGAGGAGAAGAATAAAGTATTAGTGATGCGGAATGAGACGTTGACTGCGAATGCTGAAGGGTATAAGGTGACGAGGTAAGAGTTGGAAAGTATGAAAACGAAGAGTGTATGAAGTCCATCTTCCCTTCTTCGAAAATAATGTGTGTGACGTACCGACAATAACAAGCGACCCCAATCAGACGCAGCAATGCTACGAAGTCGACGGAGTCCGATGTCTCTACATGAACATGGACATCACCGGCGAGCTTGAGGACTTCGTCGTCCGAAAAGTCCGGAAGAAAGTGTCCAGTAAGTTACTGCAACATGATCATTTCCTTACTGCATCTAATTTCCTATTCTTTTCCTTTCAGAGTTTCTACATCAGCAGTAGGATCGCTTTTGATCCCGAGAACGCCCCAAACGGCTCTTTTAAGAGCCACACGGAGCAAGAGTGATAGTACCTCCTCGTGGTTTGATCTGGACAGACTTCGGTCTGACTGAATCTATCACATAATTTTGAAAGACTTAGTCATGTCTTTGTATCAGAGGGGTATATAAACCATTGCCTCTCTTTCATTTTCATTCTATACTCCATCATGAAAACACCTAAGACGACAGTCAGCTCTCCTGACAAGCCTCGGCTTAGACCGAGAAAATTACTTATTGAGTTTCTACAGATGGAGGAGCCAGAGCGAGTCTATAACAACCTTGCTCGGATTGGCTCATCAACAACTGACAATGATGCCAATTCAACAGAGTGGGAGTATATACCGCCCTCTAGCAGTCAGCTTATGGTAGAGGAGGTCGATGCCGCTGACATAGAGAGATTACAAGTCTCTCTCAGCGGAATCGGCCAAACCAAAGTCTATTCATTTCCCGAGAACGAACCAACGGTCTTTTTAAAGAACACCATGGGGCGAAATATGATGGTACCTCCACGTGGTTTGCCCTGGACAGACTTCGGTCTGACTGAATCTATCATACAAATAAAAAATGAAATCAAAAAGTTGCATCTGCCATCAGTCAACTTAAACGTTGCATGTTAAGGAGGATTTCGGTATAATTCTTCCCGTTGGTGGGCGATCTCTTTTGAGACAGCGGATGATATCGTAGTGATAAGTGTGGCAAGGGAGTGTGTCATATTTTAGAGCGAAACCTCTGGGGCAACTCATGTTGGGCATTTGACACAGTTCTCAACGTAGCACTTTGAACGCCAATCGGTTGAGTCTTAGCTATCTGCCACAGGTTACTTTTTAAATTCTCCATTGCCAACGTTATCGGAGAATGAGCCATGAGTTCTTTTGAGAACTGCCTCTATCATTGAGGCTAAATGATGAAGGGATGAAATGGGAGGTCACTCTTACGCCACACGTATACAAAATCGCTTTCTATCTTCTATAATGGTGCGATCTCTTTTGATAGAAAAGTAGACTGATAATAAATGTGTTAACTAACCCCATATCTAATTTCCTCCATTTATTTCCATTTCTAGATAAACACATTGCAAAACAAAGACATGTAGTATGTAGGTTTATTTACAATTGAAGCACACATACTTTATAGCGAGGAAAAGTTAGGTGGAAGAACCTTTAAGTCATTGTAGACTTTGTAGCACCTTGGACGTTTAGGGGCATCGGGCGCTCTTCTCACGCGCGTTGTTTTCGGTGTCCACTCTTCATCTATCCAGACAGTTCTTACAGTCTTGCCTTTTTCGCAAGTCTCCTTCTGATCACACTCTTCATCCCACTCGTCGACCACTTCAAAGATTTTGTTGAAGATCTCTAAGTCGGGAGATGTACCTTCCATCATGAGATAGATGAGAATGAGAAGTGTTTCAATTTTCTGACTTTTATATGTTTCTCAATAATGAATTCCTCAACAACCAATCAGAATGATTCTAATTTAGATGAAGACTACATAAGTCGGAAGATTGTAGCACTCTTATTCACATTATACGAACTAGCACGCCAAGATGACAAACTCAGAAACACCATGTAATTTTGTGATCGTCAGTGAGTGGTGTGAAGACAAGTGAAGACAAGTGTGATCAGAAGGAGACTTGCGAAAAAGGCAAGACTGTAAGAACTGTCTGGATAGATGAAGAGTGGACACCGAAAACAACGCGCGTGAGAAGAGCGCCCGATGCCCCTAAACGTCCAAGGTGCTACAAAGTCTACAATGACTTAAAGGTTCTTCCACCTAACTTTTCCTCGCTATAAAGTATGTGTGCTTCAATTGTAAATAAATCTAAAGAACTACATGTCTCTGTTTTTGATATTCAATCCTTTTATCATTTATCCTCAGTGATAGAGGTAGTACTTAGGAAAAAATGATAGTGTCTAGCATCAGCTGCAATGATTTATACTGAACTGTCAAATGATTAGATTTTCACTATGATGTTGATGACTACATTACCCAGAAATAAGTGAAAAAAGACAGATATAGCAAATAAAACATCTATTGGAAATTACAAGTAGTTTAAAAGTTCTTCACTACTAATATTGTCCCACAGCGATTCACAGTTACTACAGTCACATATCAGTTGTCGCATTCTTTCCTCCGCTGCAGCCAGCACACCAAAGACGTACTTCCATTCCACTTCGTTTCTGTGTTGGGACGATAGGCTGTACCATCTCCGTATGTCATGGAGAAGGCTGATGTCATCCTTCTTCGACACATCGTCCTTATTATACATTAGGTATTTCTTTCCACCGCACATAGATCATCTCCAGTTCTTCTTGTTCTGTGAGAAATGGTAATTCCAACTTTGGAATGTCATCTAGATTTCTCTGCTTCTCCACCTTTATCTTTTTCGGAGCGGGAGGGCAAGTTGGCATGCTTGATGCAGACACTGGTGATTGAGTTGATGGTGAATTCATGACTTGAAATTATATGCCATAAACTTGATTTCTTAGTGTTTAAGTGCAAGTAAGCAGCCAATCAAATGAACAGCCAATGAATGATGAGTATGAGAGTGTAAAGGGGGAGGAAACAGACTTATTTTGATTCGATATTTGAGACGTGTTGAGAATATTTGAAGTCCCTATCTTGATAAACTATACCATTTTCTGACATTGAAATTGAAGTATCATACTTAAACTTGATTTCGTTGAAGTGGTAAGCTGAAGATTTCCTCACTTATCTCCCTCAAACGTTTGGCTAATAGCATCTTTCTTAATTGCAGGCATCTACTTCATCACCAAAACGCTCCCTTCTCGAGGAAACTTTAGACTTAATAAGTGAAGGTAAGTCGTAACAATAAACTATAACTCTAATAGAGATGATAGAATGATTTACCTTTCCGGTGATGCTAGTTCCAGCTCAAGCGGCCAATCGCGGCAATCTAATGAGCCGGAATGTGCTGATTGTGGGCATATCTTTACGAGGAAGCGCGATCTCACCCGACACATCAGACAACGTGTGTGTCAACCCAAACCATCATCAATCCCCCGAGGTGAGGATGATTCTATTCAACATACCTCCTTTACTTGTGACTTTTGTTTCCAATCTTTTGAAACAGTTTTTGAATTATCTTCACATAGACTTCACCACACACACACAAATGATTGTCATAGCAACAGCACCTCCTCTATTCGACTAACTGAAGTATCGCTCAATAATGTAGTGAGAAATTACCATATGGAATCCTCAGAAACTATTGCTGATTTTCCGGAGTGGTTCCATCAAAATTCAACATTGATAGATGCACTCTTTCATAATTAAGAGCAGTTTAGAATAAAAGCGCTAATCTACCTTAAAATAAAATATGTTAAAGTTGATTATCATACTAGTGAAATAGTACAGAGGTTAGTGTTTTACATACCCTCCTCTCCTGCTACAGAGGTAGTCGATAAAGAAGCTTGGTTAAATTTTCACATCCAAAGACTAAAATCAAATATTGATAAATTTAACGAGCGCGATTGTGGTCTAATTTTTGATGGCATAGAATCTGCCAAGTTTTAAAATTACTCTATTAGAAAATTATCGTGGTCGAGGCTCCTTCAATCTTCCAAAAACGTTAAGAGCTAAAAATGCAGTCATTTCTGTTGATTGTGAATCACAGTGTTTTAAGTATGCGGTATTTTCTATTCTCCACTATCATGATGTACAAAAAAACCGTTTCCGTAGAAGCAAATATCATGAATGGGAGAATGAATTGAAGTTTGATGACTGCAATAGCGAAGACATGAAGTTTAAAGATAGAGAAATTTGAAAAATTAAATGAAATGAAATTAGTTGTTCACATCTGGCAAGAGGGGCTTAAGGGTGTGCGCTACAACAACCGTTCATCAACTTATGATCGGGTAGTCAATCTCCTGCCAGTATATCAAAATGATAGTGAAAATTGGCATTACTGTGGTATCCCTAAGATGACTCGACTATATTCCCACTTAACATCTAGAAGAGGAGAGTATTTCATATGTGACCGTTGCATGCGCCCCTTCTGGTCAAAAGATAAATTTGAAACACATTAAGAATGGTGTAAGCGAGGTAAACTACAAATAGAATGCATGCCCAAAGATAAAGAGTTTTCATATAGAGAGAAAGGTGATGAATTAAGTCCTCTTCGTGTCATCTATGCTGACATCGAATGCTATATTGATGACAACACCCATAAAGCGGCAGCCATATCATGTTATGAGGTATGGCATGATTACTTCAAAAATAAAAATGATAAAATGCACGTCTGGCAAGGTGAGGATTGTATACATAAATTCTTACAATTCCTCGAAAGCGCTGTCAAATTTCAGCAAAAATATGATAGTGAACTCCAACGCAGATCATTGAATATGTCAGCAGATGATCAAGTAAAATTTGAAAGTTGTAAAGTCTGCCCAAAATGTAATAAAACGTTTGATGAAGATAAAATCAAGAAAGTGCGCGACCATGATCACATTACTGGTAAATTGAGAAGCGCGCTATGTACAAGATGTAATTTTTCACTGAGACTGAAACGGCGTATTTTACCCGTTATTTTTCATAACTTCAAAGGTTATGACAGTCATATGATAATAAAGGGGGGTTAGGAAAAATGAAAGAGTGGAAGTTAAGTGTAATAGCTCAAACGAGAGAAAAGTTCATGACATTTATGTACTTCACTTACTATGTATGTGCAGCCTATGTTATGATTATATGATTTCATTATAAGTATAGCCCTTGAAAAGCTTGGAGGTGACCAAGTGAAACCGGTCGGGCGCTGAAAGAAATCAAAGCTTTTTTCTTGATGACCTGTGGGATTTAATTTATTCTATATATATATATATATATATATATATATATATATATATATATATATATCGATATAATATTTATCGAACTTCTCCGCTTTAACTTCCATCTCGTCGAGGAGATGCAATTCCTTTGTTCCTTTCACTTGTGCCATGATCCGCCACTCAGTTTTATGAGGATCTGTTTATTAACTTTATCTTGAGATTTCTATAAATGTAATGCATTCTGATTTTCATTTCTGAAATATATACATACATACATACATATATATATATATATATATTCAGACATAACGTGCCCAATTTGAACATATTTGAAAGAAAAACAACTATGTTTCTATCAACCGAACATGTTTCGGAATGTAATGATCATTCCATCTTCAGCGGTACAGGAATCCGATAAAACAACAGGAGTAAGCTTATATACAGATCAGCGTAAAATGCAAGAACCGATATCCATCAAATATGACGTGTAAAACTATGATGCTATGTACAGGCGAAAAATGACGTCATGGAAATCACAAATTCAAGTGCAAGGGCACTGAGCCATTCCTTTCATTAGATAGCATATCGATATTTTCTTTCAGAAGAATAGACTCCAAGATAAGAGGATAGGCTGATGCACCGATAATAGAGAAATTTTCAGCTTTAGGATGGTGCTCATGTAAAGAGATTTCAGTGGCTACGGGATAGGCTTTCAAATGCTCGCTGATTCGAGTGGCTAAGTGGCGCTTGGTTGCACCAATGTATCGCATTGGACAGCGATCACAAGTATACAAATATGTAACATTCGATTTCAAGCCAAACGAAATGCGATCTTTGTTATTGAAATGGTTCAAAACTTTATTGGTTTTGAAAGCCAAGTAAATTTTCACATTCTGCAATTTCTCATTCAACTCGTTTATGCGTCTTTTAAGTTGCTTATGTTTGCTATCTATGAAAGGGATGGACCAGTACACCTTATCCACTTCAGTAGTGGTTGAGGCATTTTGCGAATTTTCAAACTTGGTTACCACATTTCTTTTTATTTTGTCTATAAATTGCGAATCATAGCCGTTTTTCAGAAACATTGATTTGATGCGTTCACACGCTATTCTGAAATTCTCTCTATTGGAGCAAATTCTGTATGCTCTCGAAATAGATCTCAAGGCCAAAAGTGATAAACTTTCCTCAACTTTGAGTCAGTTTAGTGATTATGATAAAACAGTTGCTCAATCAATTATTGACCATACGTTGATCAAAGTCAAAAGTCGTATTTCGAAAATTCATGCCAAGAAGTTGAGTAGTTTAAAAAATCAGCAAACCCCTACTAAAATGGAATCGACGAAGAATGTGACTTCTATAGTCAATGTTTCTTCCTATAGGCTGTCGAAGGAAGAAGAAGAACTTCTTTCTCTTGGGATATCGATGTCCCTGCCCCAACAAAAATTCAACATGAATATTCAGAAAGCGGAGGCTGAAGGTCTTATTCATAGAATCAAAAGGCATGTTTCCGTTGATGATGATTTCATCTGTAAATTCAGAGGCATTTTCAAAAATTACTTCTCGAAACAAACGTTTTCGATGAAATGGTCCAAACATTTCAAATCTCTACGTAAGCTAGTTCAAAATAAAACGATTGTTGTCTGTCGCTTTGACAAAGGCAATGGTGTTTTCATTGAAGATCGCTCTTCTTACGTCGAAAAGATTGATAGAATTTTAGAAGACAATTCCAAATTCAAACCCTACAAGTATGATAAACGTTCGAAAAAAGATCCCTTCATTCTTGAAGAGGACAGATTTAATCGTAAGCTCCAAAGTTTGAAGTCAAAGAAGCTTTTAAACAATGATATGCCTCAACCACTACTGAAGTGGATAAGGTGTACTGGTCCATCCCTTTCATAGATAGCAAACATAAGCAACTTAAAAGACGCATAAACGAGTTGAATGAGAAATTGCAGAATGTGAAAATTTACTTGGCTTTCAAAACCAATAAAGTTTTGAACCATTTCAATAACAAAGATCGCATTTCGTTTGGCTTGAAATCGAATGTTACATATTTGTATACTTGTGATCGCTGTCCAATGCGATACATTGGTGCAACCAAGCGCCACTTAGCCACTCGAATCAGCGAGCATTTGAAAGCCTATCCCGTAGCCACTGAAATCTCTTTACATGAGCACCATCCTAAAGCTGAAAATTTCTCTATTATCGGTGCATCAGCCTATCCTCTTATCTTGGAGTCTATTCTTCTGAAAGAAAATATCGATATGCTATCTAATGAAAGGAATGGCTCAGTGCCCTTGCACTTGAATTTGTGATTTCCATGACGTCATTTTTCGCCTGTACATAGCATCATAGTTTTACACGTCATATTTGATGGATATCGGTTCTTGCATTTTACGCTGATCTGTATATAAGCTTACTCCTGTTGTTTTATCGGATTCCTGTACCGCTGAAGATGGAATGATCATTACATTCCGAAACATGTTCGGTTGATAGAAACATAGTTGTTTTTCTTTCAAATATATATATATATATATATATATATATGCATATATATTTATATATCACTATAGTTTTGATGAAATGACGAATGTAGTGAGCTTCAGTCAGCTTTTGTCAAACTTCACATCCAATTGAAAATATGGCTACATTTACATTTACATATATATCATCTACTCATTTTTATTTCTATATGTAGATACCACAGTAATCTGAAATGCTTAATGTTCATGTGCAAGAAATATTTAGCAGTATATTCGCAGTAACAGTTCGGCTCTAAAGCGGTCTGAAAATGACTTTTAAAGTGAGAAGTGGGAACATTTGAGAATAGAGCACTTTCAAGCATTCAAGTGCTGTTCCACGTAAAAGCATACTTTATAGCCTATCTGCCTTTTCTTATTTTGTCTATCATCAGTCTCTTTCATAAATTGATTAACGACCACATAAGGAACTTGTAACCATGTACTTGAAATCAGATGGAGATCGGATGCTTATTCTCGCCGTATTGTTGCAACTCTGTTGATTCTAAAAATGATTAGAAGAGAATGTACGTGTACAAAAAGTTTTGTGAAATTAAAAAATCGAAGTTCGTGCTATACCTAGATTCACGCATTGGATGTTGTTCGTTGAATTTCAGAGTTGACTTATTGTTTCATGTATCAAAACTGTAATTCTACTCTCTAATGCATGTCGTAGAATAGAAAAGTGCACATGCAAAATTATCATGTCCCAACAGATACATTTTTCAAAGAAACTGTCCTTATTCGAAACAATCAAAACGTCATCTTAAAAGTCGTAAGTTATCATCTTTAGAAAGAGCATACTGCTTCTTATATCTTACAGATCAGTACAGCACTGATATTGCAGAGGGAATTGGAAAGATTTGGCGTCAGACATATTCTAAATTGAAGAGAGATAAAGGATTACATTGAATTAAGAGTAATCAGATGCATGCGGCGTGTATTTAAATTCATACGGAAAGTAGATGAATATCTCAGTTATCTCAAATGTAAAATATAAAGTTCCTTGCATCTTTATCGGTGCACAACTGTGGAGCTTGTTGAGTTTGCTTGATCCCTATTACTTGACGACGCCAAGATTTTTGCCATTTATATCAAGCACTTTTGACATCCGATGAGCCTATGTCTGCATTTGAATTGTGAAAAGTGAAACCGCATTCATTTGTAATTGATAACTTGAGATGTTGCATAGGCCTATCAGCGATGGATCACAATTTCGCCTTAGTTTGCTTGTGCACAGGCACCTAAATGGCTCTAATATGCTCCATGGGTCTAATTGCAATGCAACTTCGAAATCTTATAACCTACATGAGAGTACAAGCTGAAATTCCAACGCATGCAATGATGTAATTTCAAAATCTACATCTAGTGATCAATCGTTCAATTGAATAATTAACCATTTTACTGTGACCAATATGCGCATATCAAAGAAATTTAAATAAAATGCCTCTTTTTATATTCTGGAAGTAAATGAGAAATTTCTGCTCTTTTCTGATTAAGCGCTAGGAAAGGTCTTGACATGTGACTGCCGTAGTCATATACTCTCTGGCAGTAGTGGGCCTAGTTAATCGACTCCGCTTGATTAATCGATTCTTGAATGACCAGGAATCGCGCGATTTCTTTTGCAATACAACTTCTCAATGAAAGTTGAGAAGAGGACGTGAAAAAAGTGCTTCTTTTCACTCAACGCATTCATTTCAATGTTTGAGACTATTGCAATGCGCAGTGCCGCTGATGCTCCTACCTGAGATCATGCATATCAAGACAGAGTTACCGTGTGACGCGATTGTTCAGTCCCCACACAGCAGGAATGAATGATTTCACACAACAGCATTAAGCACAGTTGTATAGTCCAGGTACACGAATTTTACAGGTACACAGGTTTTACGAATCATACATCCTGTCAGGCATATTAGGTCCCTATAATACAATATCTCTGAACTGATATCATATGAAAACATTCATAAGAATACGTATCAATGCCTAATTTGCATTTAATATGCACACTATGAACAAGGCACCGTAACATTTGCGCTGTCAACTAGAACAAAGATGGATATACATGTAATATGCAGATCTACTAATTATAGAGATTGCAGAGTGCCAGTTTGCCTGAGCATAGAGCAAGAAGATGTCCTCAGACTTAAACAGTTAATGTACAAAAATTCCTTGGCAGCAGTAGACGAAACGTTTTCTACCTGTTACAAATAACGGTCTGTGATGTACGTATTTCCATTTGTGAGGAAATCCCCGGAAAATGATGGATTTTCATTGTGCGATTTTCTTTGATCTTTTTTCGCGCGTTTCTTCACAAATGGAACATGCATGGGGATTTGAATGAATCCATAAGAACACCATACTCTTGATGCTATGTGTTCTGCAGCTGACACGCACTCAACACAGTGTATTCGAAGAAAATTCGCTCACAACCTTTTTGTTTTACACTTCCATGTAACAAATTCATCGAATTCACCATGATCCCACATTGTTCACGAGATTTTAAGCATGCCTCAAGCCTCAAGAAAACACTTCAAGTCTTCATAATTTTCCAGTTCTTAATCTTATTCAAACCGTGGATGTGCATTCTGCATTGACATGTCTTTTCAATAGACATTCTTGTGATGCGTGTTTTAATAACTAAATGTTATATTCATCACATCGAGAAGTTTGTATAGGATTTCACCTGCTGTTAATTTTCAAATTCCTTTAAACTTAACGCGAAATTAGTTCGTCTAATCAATTAAAATAGTTTTAATCGATAAAGTTTATTTTAAGTTGAAGTGTGGCTAACGTCTTACCATCATTACTTATAAGTTAAATATAAGTAGTACATGAAGTATTTCTATGGATGTCCTGATGGCACAAACACGTTTAAGGATCACGTTTTTTAGTCTCTATAACGTAGACGTCATGAGGCCTTTCGGTAACGCAGAACATCATTATTTCATTAGGAGATAGCATTCAACAGTTCTCGAATGTTTCAGGATCTTTTGTTCAGGTCAAGAGAGAATTAATAACCTATTTGAATAGGTTGGCAAATTTAGACATAGGTTCATTAGTCGTGATGCTTGGAAACATATTGGAATCATATCGAGGAACACAAATTAATATCCCCACAATTGTCTGCCTCGAGTTTGAACCAATGCTTTTCTTCGTTGCTACAAAATTGTGATTATTTGTATTCTTTTCATAATCTGATACTAATTCTCTTCCAAATCACGACTTTAATTTGAATTATTGCGAATTCGATAAGTACCTTTGTCATCTAAGGAAAGGAAATGGTGGACAAGATGGAATGCCTTTTTGGATATTCAGTTTTGGAAATCATTCGTACTTTTTTGCTACTACGATTCCTGGGATCCTCAATCGTTGTCTCTCCGCGTCTCGTGTTCCTGCTGTGTTCAAGTACATGTGTGCTGATATATTGCCGATTCTCAAGCATACAAAGTGCTCCAGACAATCAGATGAAAGACCTATATCGATCTTTCATAAATTGTCAAAAGTAGTGGAGAAAATCTTTTTGAAAGAAAGGATTATCCCATATTATGTCTCTTGCTAACGGACCCTTATCAGTTTGCCTATATCCCTGGTGAGGGCAAAGATAGTTGCGGGCACGATTCGATTTTCGTGTGATTCCAAATCGTGCTACTCAGTGAACGATTAATCTAAAATCGTGCGATTCTGAACATCTTGAGATTTTCTCAATTTAATGATTAATAGTTCGCATTTGATCTTTAACTTCCAGAGTATTAGCTTCATCATGAGCCCGCTAATTTCCAATCAGATTGAGATTTTGAGACACTTGCCTATTTAAACATAGAAATTATAACTATAAGAAACTCTGTTTGAGAATGCGGCACTACAAATCTGAGAGCACTAGAAAAGTCGTAAACAATGCATAAAGAGTCTTGGGAATCTATTATAAAGAATCTACTGCAAATCTACCATGAAGTACTACTCTCTGATTGTGCACTTCACATACGGTACCACTGAAGAAACCTCATCGGCACAATCAGGTGCTTTCATTTCGCCTTTTGCATACTCGAGTTCTTGGTTACAAAGACGAGGACAGAATCCGTGACAAGAGTCGACCAACAATTCGTTCCCATCAAGACTTAAGCCTCGTTTATACTTATGCTGTACAGCAAAATATGTGTTGCACAGCAAATGCTGCAAATGTTGTACGAGTTTGCTGTACAGCAAGATAAGTCATTTGCCGGAACGACATCTGCGTCAGAGTATGAACAAGTGTTCGACAATAATATTGATCGAGTGACGCATACGCCAAATCTAGCTATACGTCATGCTGTAGAGGAAAATTTATCGGAATCTTTCTACACGGCAGTCTGTGCAGCAGTCATCAGTTCGCGTGAATGGATGAAGAAAAGTTAATCGAACTTGTACATAATTGCAAGCATCTGTGGGACTTACACTGCACAGATTACAAAGATAATATCAAATCCAATAATTCTTGGAATACCATAGCCCAACATCTTGGAGTGGAAGTTGAAGGTGTAAAGACTCGTTGAAGATCACTGCGTGACGGATACGTTAGAGCAAAGAGAAACTGAAAGAAAAAAAAGTGGTGATAAAGGTGGAACAAAAGCCAAGTGGAAATATTTCGAAAAAATGACCTTTCTTGACAAAGTATTGGAACGGAGAAAGGCAGAATCAAACCTATCAAACAAAGAATCCAAGGAAGCAGAAACAACTAATGAATCAAACAATGGCAACGACAACATCAGGTAATATTGATATCATAATCCTATATTTTACATAAGTTTCTGTATGGTGCTATACCATTAACTTCATACTTCTAAGTAATTGAAATTTCATAATTTTATCACTAAACATTTTAATAAACTGAAAACATATATTAGCTATTAGTAATAGCTGATGGAAATAGATGCTGACAGTGCATGTATGCGAAATTACAAGTTACTAGCAACAATAGTACATGTACGCTTCAAAATTAATTAATTTTGAACATTAATCGCTTCAAAACATAAAAGCCGCAGTATTTATTGTGCTACATACGCTGTGTTCGCAAGTAAAAATTGGACACAGAATCGTGTCAGGTAGTACCCTATGACGTATTATCCCAAACTTGGGTTCATAGTAAGCCTAATCAATCTCTAATCAATGCCATCAAAAATGAAAGCATATAAGTTCATAGGGTAAAGTAGGGTGATATGGACACTTTCTTTTGCGGCATCGCCTGACGAAACTATTGCAGTTAGAGCGCTAATTTTTCTTCGTGATGACAGCTTTTGGTATCTGCTAGACTAAATACGGTCGTATATCATTTTTACTTGAACTTAAATCAATTAGATAGATTTCCAATCGTTTAGAAAACAGTATAAATTTTTAACAAAAAATAACAGCTGGGGTGATAAAGTGATGACACCCATCAATATATGCACATAATTCGGAACAGAGCGAAATAAAAACCAATTTAAAGTACCTATCTGGTAATTTGCGTCAGTAGTAATTCATTTATAACTGTTTCCGAGCACAGATGCAACAAAGGTTGCACCTAAACACGATTCAAAACACCATAGGTCACGGACCCTAAATTTGATCCTATCATTGAATAATAATAATAATAATAATAATAACAATAAATAATAAATTTTTTATTGAGTCACAAAGATCGATGACAAGCATGATAATCTATGAGCGCTTACAAGACAAATTGCATGAGGGAAAAATATACCTCAAAAAGTGTCCATATCACCCCCACTTTACCCTATAGGCTACGACGATTCATCTATTTAAACTTGGGCTTGTATCAGTACACCCAATACAAGCTCTGTCCAACCCTATGCTAGAGGAATGAGAAAGACGAATTTCGACCTAATTTAGAAAATGCTGCAATATAAACCGTGAGACAATATCATAAGATGCACTCGACGAAATAGACCTATACATGTAGATTCTAAAATGGGTCGTTTTTATAAGCTCATATACGGAACATGAAGATTATTCAATTTATGAGGAGTTTTTGTTTTCAGCAACGACACCCGTGATGAAGCTGACAGTGAAGGCATTGAATCTACTCAGGATGAATATTTGTCGAATAATCCGTCTGCTATGATACCACCTCCACCTTTGCCTTCACCTGCAACATCGAGGGTTCGACAAAAGGCGCTGGATGATGCAATGATGGACTATTTGGAAGGATTAAACACGAAAGACGATAAGGGTCTGTTTGGTGAACATACGGCTGCATCATTGCAGAAATTGAAAACTATTACAAAGTCACATACAAAAATGCGAATTCAGCAGATTCTCTTTGAGGCAGAACAATGCGACCTGAGTAAAACAGCATGTGAAAACGGATTCGTCGGAGATTTAATGAATACAACAAATTACCACAATCTAGGATAATAAATAGGACAGTAAACTCACGAACGCTTCCCCTCTGTATTCGTATGTGTAAGGCCTATGCCTTTCATTTATATTTGATACACCGATTCCATTTTGTCTCCTCAGTTTATATGTATGTCAAGAAAAAAGAGCGGTTATCCATTCAGAATATCTGTTTTATTATCAAACCTGTTGAAAAATGGAAAATTATGGTCTTACATCGCAGATGAACTCGACTGCATAGGCAGTGTTATTTCAGTTCCGCTACGGATGACAGCACTTTGCCATGGAACGGCACCGGCATCCGAGTTGAAATAGTTCATAAACTTTTGTCTTAGTTTGTAAGCATACTTCGAACATGAAGTTTCTGACATATTGGAAATATCTTCCATTCCTGCATCTTCAGTGGTAATTTGCCGCCATCCTCCTAAATGAAGTACACCATCTTGATCTTCATAGTCCACAAAATTAGATGGACAATACCTGGTTTCAGGTACAGATTGACCATCTTTGATTTGACAATCATGGAGGAGAACACAAGCCCAGATAATAGAATCCACAACATCAGCAGTGCACTCAATCGGACGCCTGAAGATTCTCCATCGTGCTGATAAAATGCCAAATGCATTTTCTACAATTCTTCTGGCTCTGCTGAGTCGGTAATTGAAAACTTGCTTTTCATCAGTCAGGTTTATGCCAGAGAAGGGTCTCATGAAATATGGTCGTAATGGAAATTGCGTCATCACCAATGAATACATGTGGGACTTTCTGGTCGGCTTCAGGAAGAAAATTTGGGGACGGAAGATGTATACTTTCCTTATGCAATGCTTCAGCAACATCCCAATCACTCCAAACTCCGGCGTCACTTTCTCTTCCACTTCTGCCAATGTTCATGAAACGAAAGAGATATTTGGCATCGACTATGGCCATCAGTACAAATGAGAAGCTGTTCTTGTAGTTGTAGAAATTGCTACCGGAGTTTGCAGGTGCTGTGATACACCTTTTCCAAGTCATTAGTAGAAACACGCAATTCAATAGCGGTGATCTCAAGTCAATAGTAGATCCGCTCAAATCAGCAACGGGAATCTCAAATCATTAATAGAAATTCTATTCTATCTCAAGTCAACAGTAGATCTACCCAATTCAGCAACGGAAAGCAAAAATCAACAGTAGCTGTTGCGATCTTTTGTCATGCTTCAAAATTTACGGGCCAGTTTGTGCCTCTTTAGAATGGATATGGAGTTGCAATTACGGATTCATCAATGTTTTTACTTGATTGAGCACTATTTCGTTTTACAGACAAAAGTTAAATAGAAAATGGAAGACATAAGAAGCATGCATGTAATGTAGCCCCCAGGATTCGAAGCTGCAAAGAATGAATTCTAGAATTTTTGTTCTAGTCATGTAGGCTGTGTTTAGAGACAGTTCGTCCTGATCGCTGATAATGAAAAGCAACAATGTGGGTATGTGAAAAATCTGTCAATAATTTTCAATAGAAACAATAGAACAAAAATATGCTGAACATAAATCATGATGAACGACATAACACTAAAAATTTCCACTGATGCATTTACATATCTCAATATATTATGTATTCTTCTCTCAACGCACGACCGTAATACGTCTGCATATGTGAAAACCATCGGTCACATTTATGAGCCGTTATTTCGGCAACGCTCTGCTCAGCTAATTGCATTTGAGTTGCAAGTCTTTGGGGGTGGGGTTGCAAAATGACCTGGTCCCTCACCTCTGCCATTTGGCGCTTGACTCCGGCTTTCCACGAACTGAACGCATTTTCGCAAATGTTGAACATGGGAGAATAGGGAGAAAGAAATTTTGCACTGTGAGTACTTGGGAGATTAGCCAAGTGGTGATTGCGATGGATACTGCAGTTGTCCATTATGAATACCGCCAACGTTTCATGTCCAATATTCAGGGACAGCTCTGACAGAAAGGAATTGTAGGCTGTCGAATTCGTATTCGATGTAATGAACTGGTGATGATCCAGACCCCGTCTTGGAGACACGGCAAATAATGCACTAAAATTTGTGCTCCTTCGTCCACCAACAGCACGCACAGCCCGATCGCCTCTGATGGCTCTCCCGCGAGTACGTTTGATCCAAAGATGAAAGCCACTCCCATCAATAAAAATCGGCTAAATATCTGGACTGAGAGCAATTAGCCACTCTACGAGTTGTCGACGTTGAGCTTTCACTTCAGATGCATTTCTCTCTGCAGGGGAGTCCATTAACTTCTTCATGGTCACCATTTGACAGTGCAAAATATTCGAAATTGTGTTATCACACATGGCGGGCTTATGTGGCAGCAATGACTTCAAAGTGGCATTTATCTGTGATAGAGCAAACTGGGGATTTTCCTCAACAATAGACAAAAGAGTTGAAGATATTTCACCATCCCGTTTCTTGTTGTGTGCATCTCCTCTCTGTCGCACTACACATCCAGTATTTTGAAAACGCCGGATGATTGACCAAGCAGTTCCAGATTTGATAGCCAACGTCTCAGCCAAAGCTTGATAATCCTGATCATTCTCAAACGCCCGTATAAGTTTTTGCTTGTCTGCAGCAGATATTCGTTGACGCGACATCGCTACAGATCGTATGTACAAAGAATGACATTAGTTGGTACTATCAATCAATGCATGCATCGAGTCGATGTGATGAGTCAATTGTTTGGCATGACGGGCAATCTTTGTTTCTGCACATGCCATTGCACTTTTGTCCATTATTACGACGATGTTAGCTAACGAAGACGTGAATAAGTGATTGCGCGATGCAAACTGCATTATGCAATCGTAGCTACATGTCTTAAACTGGCCCGTAAATTTTGAAGCATGACAAAAGATCGCAACATCTACTGTTGATTTTTGCTTTCCGTTGTTGAATTGGGTAGATCTACTGTTGACTTGAGATAGAATAGAATTTCTATTAATGATTTGAGATTCCCGTTGCTGATTTGAGCGGATCTACTATTGACTTGAGATCATCGCTATTGAATCGCGTGTTTCTACTAATGACTTGGAAAAGGTGTAACAATGTGCTTCCCATCACATGCTCCGATGCAGCAAGGAAAATTCCAATAAGCCAAAAACTCATTAGCGATTTCTTTGAAATCATCCTCAGAAAGAGGTGAAAGATATTGTTCTTGAAGGGCAGCTCTGATCGCTTCGATCGTTTCGCGAAAGATTTTGTTGACTGTTGATTTGCCCATTCGGAAACTATGAGCGACACTTTGTTGAGAATTTCCTGTTGCTATAGTAAACGCAAGGTGACTGCCAGTCTTATTCGAGGAGAAATTGGGTAGCGATGGGTGGGTTCGTGATATATAAATCTTTCCACTTTCTCGAGAAGATTGTCGAAACTTTCCTTGGACATTCTGAAGTAACTAAAGTGCGTTTCTGTATCGATTTCCCGCATCTCGTCGATCAGACAACATTCACTTCTTATGTTGCGAGGAATATTCAATGGTCGCACATGCCAACGTCGTTGTCGTGACTTTCTTTCTGGTGATGAAAGTAAAGAAGCACAAGTGGATCCATTTTGCAATCAAAGTGAGACCTTTGCTGTGTATTCCGTTCTTAAGTATGAACGCTCGCACAACACAACCAATCAGACAAAGAAAAAGTTGTTGTAATACAACTGCTGTACAGCAATGTCGTACAGCAATTTAATACGTTTTTCTGTGCAGCATCTGCAGCAATACAGCAAAGTCTGATTTTGCTGTACTTGCTGTACAGCATAAGTATAAACGAGGCTTT
>CAJQUW010003004.1:0-23993 GCA_907163375.1 Prostheceraeus crozeri
TGTGAGTGAAACTCAAATTCATGTCTATATGTGCACCCAATAGTTTTAAGCAATTTACTCTATTAATCTTTGTTTGGTTTTGGTACAAATCCTGGTCTATTTCTTTAGAGCGAATGATCATATATTCCGTCTTGCTATCATTAAGACGGATGCCATTTGCCTTACTGAATTTTTCCAGTGAGTTAATCTGCTTTTTGCCGTGGAAAAGAGACTTTCTAGGCTTCTGTTCTTAAGTATAAGAGTGGTGTCATCAGCAAATATATTCAATTCGTCCTTGGGGAAAATGTTATGCATATCATTAATGTAGATAAGAAATAGAAGAGGACCTAAAGTTGAACCTGAAGTTGTATTCCTGTTTTGGTATATAATGCTTCAGAGAGAACACCATTTACTACAGTCTGATGACTTCTGCTGTTTAAATACGACTTGAACCAGTCTAAGGTAAATCCCCTTATTCCTATATGCTCTAACTTCTCTATTAGTATGTCATGTCTTATTTATTTCAAGGCCTTCGAAAATCTACTGATAATAACATTATGAATTCTTTAGTACTTCTAGTGCTGTATATATTCTTTTCATGGCGGGAAAAGTAGTGATAGCTCTGTTGAGTGATGTTCTCTGAAACCGAATTGATTTGGACTGAGTAAACTCTATTTTATCTAAATAACTGTATAATCTGGAGTGTTATAACCTTTTCGAGAATCTTGTCTACGTAGCTAAGTAAAAAAGAAGATTGGTCTGTAATTGTTTATGTCCAATCTTGATCCTTTTCTATAGACTGGTATAATTTTGGAGGTTTTTAAAGTAGTTGGCATGTTACCATCACGTACTATTTTGTTTAAAATGTAAGTAAGTCTATCGATCACATGGTTCCGGACATAGTTTAAAGATTTTCAATGGTATTTTGTCATTTGTAGCTTTTTTATCATTCATTTTTAATTAGTATGTCTTTTATTTCTTTTGACTCTATTTCTCTAAAGAAAAAGGACTTGTCTATGCGCTTTCCCAAATATTCTGCGAAATCGTTTTCTTTTGCTAGGTTGAGTTCCATACAGTTTCCAACTTCGTTAAAATGGGAATCAAAAGAGTTACAAATTCTAGTCGTGTTGGTTATCATTTCGTCGTTATTTAGTATTCGAATCATTGGTCTGTCTGACGACTTTCCTAATAGTTTATTAATAAATGTCCAGGAAGCTCTGGAGTCACTTTTGCAGTTTCTCAATTATATTTCTGTTATACTCATCTTTTTTCTGTTGAATAAGTGCTTTATAATACTTATTGTATTTATGATACCGTTCTTTATCGGAGCAGTTTTGACTGGCCTTGTACACTTTGCACAATTTTTGCTTCTTATGCAGTGCTTTTGTGCAGGCACTGTCAAACCAGGTCTTACTGTTTGCTTTCTTCTTCGATAAGCGTATTAACGGGAAAGCTTCCTCAAAAGCTTCATGAATTTGCTTTTGGAAATCTTCATATAAGTTTAGAGAACTTATGTCAGCGTGTCGGTTATCGAAAAAAATGCAAGAATTTAGTATCTCAATGAATTTCAGTTGGTTGGACTCATTATATATCCTTATAAGGGCCTTTCGTTTTCATACAAGTTCGCTTTCAACCTATTTAAATGTATAAAAACATATTGGAGTCTATGGTCAGTGATATTTAAGTCGACATTGCCGGAGAACACTTTATTTCCAACAATATTTCTATAGTTAATGAAAATTTGGTCAATCAAACTAGTGGTTTCCGTAGTTGAACTCCTTGTATATGAATTGATTGTACGATACAATGCATATTCTAATAATGAGTCATAAAAATCTTCTACATTGGTATCATTATCATATTTCATTCTACACAAGTTCATATCACCCAACACTGCAAAAACATTTGTGGTATTATGGTTTCTTAGCCATGTATTCATGTTTTCTATGAAGTTCTTTGCATTCTCGGATGGTGATCTATAAATTCCTATTATAGTTTGACATTTTTAGTTTGGCGTAATCGAATGTGATACTAACTGAATCTGCTCCTGGTATTAAATCGCAACCACTGTCTATTAGCGAGATAGTTTCTTTACGATAGAATAATACTACTCCTCCCGACCTATTTAATTTACTTGAGTACACTATTCCTTAGCCCGGGAGTGAGTTTTTGTACATATCTATGTTATTTATCCAGCATTCACTTAGCACTATTACGTCAATATTTTTTGGTATAGTTTTAAATACGTGTTCGAATTCTAAAAAATTAGCTTTTAGCGACCGTATGTTCATATGAACTACACACAATTGCTCTTATCTGCCTTGCAAAATCTTCTAAATTCTTCTATGTCACTTAGATCCTTACTACTGTGATTTATTTGTGAAGACGTACTGTCCATCATACAGAAATGTTATTGTGTTGTCCTATAAACCACCAATGTTATTCCAACAAAATATGTCTAGATTTCAGGAAGGCAAGAAAAAATTACGCACTAAAATTGCACTACACTGATCGTCTTTACGGAGATGATCTTACCGTCCTTAGTCCAAACATAGTTGTAGTCGTTAGATCTGGCGAACTCCCTGGTTTCTGCGTAGCAAATTGTACCTATAGCTAGTCAAATTTTCCTTCGCGTACATCTCCTTCTCTTTGAATAACTTTTTCTTGCTCAGGGCGGCCCTTTTGAGCAGCACAGTGCGGAGTGTTGCGATCACCGTCACAGTTCCTCGATTACGTCGAGTTCTTATCGCCGTTGTTTTTTCTATGTCTTCTTTTTTAATCACGTTACCCCTAAGAACAGAGTTAACAATTGAAGAAAACTTCTCACTGTCGATGATCTCACCTTGATCACACCTCACATTCCCTAGCACGAGGTCTCTATTCAACTGTTGTTGTTCATTGTCGTCGAGCTTACTGGAGAGGTAGTTGTAATCGTCGTTTATGTTCTGTATTTCTCGTCGTAGAGACTGATTCTCCGCTTCCAGCATCTGCCGTTGTACTTTCTCATTTTCCATTTCCCGTTTGATGGTAGATACATCGGCTTGCAGGGCTTGTGTGTGTCTCTCGAAGCTGTCTTTTATAAGTTGGGTCATATTTTCCATGAATGATTTCATCATGGCCTTACAATCATCCATGGAGCAATGTTTGCATGAGTCATTCTTTGGAGCCATTCTGGGTTCACGTAATCAATTATTATGTCGGTCGAGGTCTCGCGGCGGCTGTTGGGAAATAGAAATCCGACAAAACTGTAGAACAATCAATTAGGATTTTTCGTTTTTTTTTAAATTCTTAATATCACGGACAGTTGAGTGTCCGTCTCTCCATGAATAGTACTTGCTTGTAATTCAGTACCTCATCTAACAGTGTAAATGCAATTTGAGTAGATTTATGCATCATGTCTGCCAGAAATGCAGCACCTAATAGTGTCTCAGCTCACCCCTTTAAAGGGTGCTTTGGGACACGTCGTATGAGGGAATGAAAATTAAAGTAAATACTCTCAACATTTTATTCAAGTGCAAAACTTTTCTACTAAAGTCTGTTGCAGCAGCAAATCAAGGGGAAAAAAGATTATGATGCTTCAAGCATGAATACCATTAAGAACTGAATATTCGTCTAAGTGTTCTATATTCATTCAGTTGCAACAGTCTTGCATCTGAATTCTATGAATCTGAAGGAATCGTGGCGATCGAAGCCTTTTTTTAAGGAATTCACGGCAATCCGCAAGCGGCGCACGACTATTTTTCCTACCTCTGCAAGGTATTAATAATTTCTCTTCGCCCACTTAGTAAGCTCCTGCATGTGCCATTGTTTTGAATCAGTTTGCACTTCTGGCAAAGTGATACGCTTAAACAATCTAATTCTGCGGATAAGCCAGTACATTGCCATTTTAGGTCATAGAAATCGAATAATTATTATCAATGGTTGACGCTATGAGGACGGTAACTTGGTTCCTTAAACGATGTTATTCATGAGAATCTTACTAACATTCAAAAACAGTATTATTATCCGCATTTCTTTCTCATGCTTTTTTCATCTTTGCACTCAGTTTCGGTCCACATTGAACTTCCGAGCTTCATGGCTTATATCATATTCTCCATTTAAACAATCAAGAGCTTGAATTTTCTTTTTTATTGAAATTTTGTCTTCTCGACATAGCGGTGCATCGTTCACCCGAAGACCTAGCCAGAGTATGCGACAACGCAACGAAGAAATATTCCCATTGTACCTGTTTGCACCATGTAATAGGCATTAATTTCTAACAAATTCCTATGTGTAGATGGGGCTTATCGAGTGGGCTTCCATTCATATTGGAGTCCATCAGGTGGACTTTTGCTTGAGAGTGGACTTCAGCTAGGGAGAGAGTACGGTGCTTACTTTTTTCGTTTTACGTCTATTCTTTGTTGGAGGACAGTACGTTTATCTACCGGGTGGGCCAAAAGTCACGCACCATAGGGAACTCTGTATATCTATTATTGGTCAATACCCATTTGTGATAACAAAATCAAAAATTACTTTTAAGAAAGATAAACTTCTTGTATTGAACTGAATTGAAACAAGAAAATATGTCTATAAATGTTCGAAATGCTGTCCGCCGAGCTCAAAGCAAGTACTGACACGATAATGGAAGTCACTGTGAACCCTGCCAAACAGATTACTGTCACCGTTAATTCTCATGCAAGCATCGTGAATTCGTTGGATAAGATGGTCACGATCTTTTATCTTTTCTGAGTAAACTATAGACTTCACATAACCCCAGAAGAAGAAGTCCATGGGGCTTAAATCAGGAGATCTTGGTGCGCACTCCACAGGCCCACGACGCCCTATCCAATGGTCTTGAAACTTTTCGTCCAGGTATCGACGAACGCTAACAGTATAGTGTGGTGGGGCGCCGTCTTGTTGAAACCATTGATGGTAACCAACTCCAAGCGATTCTAATTGTGGCATCATGGAAGTCTGCAGCATCTCCAAATAAGTCTGCCCTGTGACGGCTGACTGAAAAAAAGAATGGTCCAATAATGAACAACCGCCAAATCCCGCACCAGACCATCACACGGTCAGCCTGAAATCTACCTAGCTCCATCCAATGGGGATTTTCCTGAGCATAATACCGACAATTGTGTCGGTTTACTTGTCCGTTTATGAAGAAAATTGCTTCATCTGAGAAGAGAACATCAAATGAAAATTCATTGTTTTCATTTAGATTATCCAAAAACCAACTGCACATCTCCATTCTTCTATCTGGGTCGTCTTCGGTTATTCGTTGCAGATGTTGCAGCTTATAAGGATGAAACTTTTCAGCTTTCAGTATACGTCGCATCGTTGTTCGAGGAACATTGAGTTCAGCAGATGATCTGCGGACCGACTTCTTAGGACTGTGAAGTGTTTTGGCTATTACAACTTCCTTTTCTTCGTCGGGATTGGTGGACGGCCGGATCGAGGAGCGTCATGCACGGTCCCAATTGTTTTGAACTTATTAAGCAGTCTGCTAACAGTCGTATGGCTGACTCGAGAATCCGGATGTCTTTTATTGAATTCGTCCGCAACTTGACGCATTCACCAGCCCTCCCTTCCGCAAAGCAAAATTAGCTCCACTCGTTCCTCCAAAGAAAGTATATCGATAACGCTGATTACTCGACGACAACTTGAATTTGTTCGTACTAATCTGATTCTTTGAAGTCAACAATGTTCATTAAAAGCATGGAATGACTAATCAATATTCGCATAGAAAGCTGCTTTCACGCTATCCGATGACGTTACCAGGGCATTCGTGAGAACGTGTATCATTTGTTGATGACAACACAAGGTTAATCGCGAATTTCATTGTCATGTCAACCAAGATATCTTTGACAAAAGTTACTCAGCTATCTATGTTGTTCCTCAAAAAATGCATTATCTACTGTCTAGTGTCTTCATTCTAGTTGCTATTGGAGTTTTTATCTGATTTCTATTCTGAGCCTATACATGCATTCAATTTGGGATGAATAGAAACATGTACAGAATTTCCTATGGTGCGTGACTTTTGGCCCACCCGGTATATGTAATTTGCTGAGTTGAAGCATATGATATCATACAAAGTACTTTTCATTTTTATATTTGATGCTGAATAATGCTGTGCTCACGCTTTCAATACAACTTTTCATAGAAGCGTCCTTTCATCGAGATAATGTGTTCAAGCAATTGTCTTCTTGCATTATGTGTTGACAATCCTTTCACCAATTTGACAAGGGATTAATGCTCATGAAAGTCGGATAGAGAAAGTTTTCATCATTCACAATTCAATGAAATTAACTGAAGCATGAAGGCGATTTTTTAAAGAATTAAAGTCAGTGAATTTGCTCGTCGTTACAATTTCCTCTAAAGATAAAAAACTGATTAATTATCCTGATTTCTTCAATCCGTATATTTTGTAGCTCGCATCTCAGCTGTATGTGATGATTCAAAATTTAACTGTTACTAGACTGTAAACATCCCATAAATCGATTCCATTGAAATAAAGAGCACACCTCAATTATAGCGCAATGTAACTACAGGAAGAACAACAGAAATTCGATTTCTGCTAATTTTGTCAAGGGTAGCAGGTAGTGTTCGCACGAGTACTCGAGTACTCACTCGAATCACATGTACTCGAGTATTGAGTAATCACATAACACTCGAGTAGATTCTATCGATTTATTCCAGTCGAAACTATTTGCTAAAATTTTCTGGCTGATGTTTTCTTGAACTACAAGCTATATAATGGACAGTGAATAAAGATTGTATTAGCATTTTCATTTTTGTGCATCTATTTGAGCAATAATTCAACTTGCATTGCATTTTTGCTATTATAATAGTTGAATAACATTGAGCCAAAATTTCTTTTTCGCGATATCATTAGTCTATTGATTCATTTTTTTTCTTTGAGTACTGAATCTACTGTACCGAGTACCGACCGTGGTAGCATCACTTCATAACTGCGTCAGTCAAGCTTCCATGTCGATTCCTATCATTATTTCATACACGGTACGGATGTCAGACGGGGAAATGGAGCGAAATGTTACATGCTCGAGGTGTCACACATTTGTCAATTTAGCAATTAAGCAAAATATAGCATGATGCAATTCATGCAAAACATTATCATTTACCGATCTTTCATGTTTTGCCGGTGGCCAACTCTAACTTCTTGCCCAAGTATTTTCAGCGGCCGTCGATGTAAACAAAAATTTTGCGGCTTCAGCGCAAGCAACGGTGAATGAATGAAAGAAGGCAGTCTTCCCTAATCCTAGGTCTGTGAATAAATCACGTGATTTATGACGTAGAAACATCGGATGGTTTTTATTCGCAGTTGTACCGCTCCCCTGGCTAAATATGCTGCGCAACGGGTGACGCTTTTCTTACAGACATCCGAATGAAATTGAGGATTGATTTCTTCAGTTGATCATTATGGCGCCGACGAAGAAGTCTGATGTTTATAAACATTTCCGACGCGATACATCGACCGGTAAAGCAGTATGCCTTAAGAACCCCAATCATATATTAACTCTCTGTTCATCGACGACAAATTTATGGAGCCATTTGAAACATTTTCATGATCTAAAGACCTCTAGAGCATCAACAGCATCAGCTTCGTCATTGAATGTTTTTGTGAAGTCAACACCAAGAAATAAGGTTTCTTTTGATTCTCAATCATGTAGTGAAAGACTCATCAAATTCATCGCGAGACATTATGAGCCATTAAACATTGTGGAAAACCAAGATTTCAAGGATTTTGTGAAAGAGCTGAACCCTAACTTCGATCTCCCATCAGCTCGTAAATGAAAACGGGATATGGAGAAAATTTACGATGATGCGAAGCAAAAGATCAAAGAAGAACTTCACGATTCATCCGAAACTGTTTGTGCAGTGACCACTGACATTTGGACATCGAACCAAGCCGAATCTTTTCTTAGCTTGACAATATCTACTCTTTCATCATCGTGGGAGCTATCTTCGAAATGCGTTGAAGTGAATTCCTGCCCGGGGTCACATACTGCTGACAACATCTCTGATCACCTTTCCAATATGTGCCGTGAGTGGAATATACATCCTAATCAGGTTGCAATAATTACGGATAGTGTGGCGAATATGAGAAAAGCAACCGCAGTTATGAACTTCAGGATTGTGATCAACTGCTTTGCTCATATCTTGCAGTGCGCCCTTGTACATGCGTTAAAGCGAGAAGAAATCGTTGAAAACCTTCGGCAAGCCAGAAAAATAGTGGGACATTTTCATCATTCCCCTTCTCAAACATTGTCCTTAGTCAGAGCGTCGGAAAAATTTGATCACATACTTTTCTGAAAGTTGAAACAAGAAGTTGTGACACGGTGGGGGAGTACATTTCAGATGTTAGAACGATTGATTGCAATGAAGAAACCTGTTATCCACGTAATGCTTGAAAACAAAGAAGAAATACCTTCAGCTGATTTTTGGTCGAAGGCTGAAGTAATTGTTTCTGTTCTCCGACCACTTCATCTTATATCAACCAAAATGAGTGCAGAGAAGTCCGTCACTTTATCTTCAATTTATCCTGTCGTTATAAATTTACTGACAAACACGATGCACTCAAAAGACAATGACGAGAAATTTATAATAGAAATGAAAAAAACATTTTGTGAGTATTTAGAAAAAAGATTTTTTGAGGATGACATCAGGAATGTGATGGAGGTTGCATGTGTGCTAGATCCTCGCTTCAAAACCCTTCCATTTTTATCAGAAACCGCACGAAGAAAGGCATACAAGTCTGTGAGAGCTGAATTGGATTCACTTTTAGAAATTGAAGGAAACAGAGAAGAAATGGCCGTCGACAGCTCGACAAAAGATTCAACTATACCATCGGAGCTGGAGGTACTGTATGGTACCTTTATCACTGAAACTGGAAATAGTAGCAAACAAAAGAGTCAATCGAAACACATGCTTGATCTGTATTTGGCAGAAGCAGAAATACCTATTACAGAAGATCCGCTATCATGGTGGAGAGTGAATGAGACAAAACATCAGCTGTTGGCAAAGATCAGCCGATTTTACATGGGAATTCCGGCTATGTCTGTAAGTTCAGAAAGAGCATTTTCTACGGCTGGTCAAATCGTCACTGAGAAACGAAACAGACTGAAACCAAAGACCGTTCGATTACTTCATTTCCTATCCAAAAATTTGTAGAACGTTGATTAAAGATTCTGTTATAAAGAGATGTAGAGATATTGAGTTAGAGATGATTAAGAATAAGTGGCATACCATTGCTTTTTTCCTTAATGAAGTATAATGGCATGCACGAATCTAAATTATGAACTGAACAAAGGAATTTTAGGTTGAAATCTTCGCTGTTATATTGCTTTGCGCCTGTGCCGCAAAAATATAATGGTCTACTAGAAAATAGGAATGATGATGTCAGAACTATTTGAAATTCTAGAAATACTCGTAGGTCTATCCTCTAGATAATTCATAGCTTTATAATGGTTCAGTGACCGCATTTGATCGACCTTAAATGGATTGAATTGGCATCATCCGCGCTGGAAGGTGAAGGATTACATCGCTATCTGTTCTAAATATTATTCAATTCGTTTTAATTTCATTCATTGTTAATATGTATCAGTGATAATTAATTATTATAATATATGTAATAAAGATATTTTGATAGATAAATAAGAGAAAGTGACATATCGCACATGTATGTAAACTAAACAACACAGCATAGTAACAAACATTTTCATGATATGCCTGGAAATAGAAATAAAAGTATATCCTTATCATAGAATACATTAACTTTTCATTCGAGTACTCGAGTGCTCGAATCAATTACTCCAGTAATACTCGAGTATCACTATGCGAGTAATGCCGAACACTAGTAGCAGGTATAATGGAACTCAGCTGTTTGATAACAAACAGTTTAGCTCTCGTTGAATTCACCATCATGCTATTCAGTTTGGATGTTATCGTTCAATGGGAAAGCTTCAGTATTTCAGAAACTACCGGCACGCTTTTGCACCGGTGCGTCATCACATCTCTCCGTTATCGTAGAAGCAAACTAATCACTCAGGACAGTTCTAACGTTTTACTCGCGTCATCATCGTTGGGATTCGAAAAAGACGTAGTCAAAGAGGAGATGCTGGTGTCTTTGTCACCATGTTTGCCTGCATCAATGTGACGCTGTATATTTGCTAGAATAGTGTCGAGTTCTGACTGCGATTCTTAACAGGGTATAGACAACGCAGTGAATTTCACAAATTTGTCTGATAGAATTATTTCATCCAGTGACTTTAGAGCTTCAAAATCGACACTTTGTGGTGATGATGTAGAAAGCGATGATGATTTCATATATTTGTTTTCGTTGTGTAGGAAGAAAGCTGCGAACTTAGCCGACCCAGAATGAATGCCCGGTGATGTACGCTTTTGGTGGTATTGTCTTCCGCTTTGACGCCTGGAATACCGTCAACTGGGGTTACTTCGGACCTTCTATAGTTTCTTAAAAATTGCAAGAAAATCAATGATTTCCTAATCAGCCACAATTGTGCGAATGATGAAAATACACCAAATTATCAGTGTAAAGGAATCCATCGCCATGTGCGAAAACGCATATTTCCAAATGCATGTGGTGTCCCAAGTCACCCCTTGATGGGATGACTTGGGACAATTTAAAAACTGAATGATGCATGCTTCCTGTAGGTGCTTAGTCATTCGTTTGATATCTTACAGCTCTTACAAATGAATTTCAAATTGAAAAACAATTGAAAGACTAAGCAATGACGAAGTGCTAAAAAAGCGAATGAAGTACGAAGACTGCTGAATATCGTGAAACGGAGGAAGATCGAGTGTTTTGGTCATATCCTAAGACAACGGAATGTTGCGCATGATGATGGAAGGTAAAATCAATCGTGTAAAAGCTAGAGGAGGATAAAGACGAATCTACACTAACGATATCAAGGACTGGACTCACACACGGACGAAAGGAAATACCATCCGAAAGGCGATCTTAAAACATCTTCATGTAGCATGAACTCCTATCTCCCCATGGAGACGGAATCTTACATGTACCTGTACCTGTCCCAACTCACCCTACTAGGGGTGACTTGTGACATTAAATTATTATTCAAATGTTCTACAAAAGTCTAAGTTTCCCTTTTATGAGTGTGTGTAATTATGAACACAATACAAAAAAATTTAAGTGAAAATAACGGGAGAGTGTGAAACATCAACTTTCTTTATCAGCAAATGAGACCCGTAAGAGGGTCACAGGCAAATTTATACTGCTATTAATTCTATACAAAACCTACAAACGTCATGCGCTACAGTCCCCTACAAGCATGTGTTTGTAAAAGAAGAATATCACGATGGAGTTATCAAAAAAATAATCTACCGGTTTCCAACAGCTTTATGTGTCGCGCAAAATTTGTAGGAAATCACATCCGACTTACCAGACCTGTTTGGCCATTCAAAGTATTGGCATATGCATGAGAGTATTTATTTGTCGCGGATGATTCTTCATGTGGTTTTCGTGAATCATTGGATTCAACGTCCTCTTCGTCCGAGCTTGCTTCACTTTCTTGATAAGCAGTGACGATCTACTTGGAGTATCGTACATCTCCAAGAAACTTAACCAACCTTCATCAGGGTTCCCGCGGCTTTTCGAACAAAAAATTCAAGGGTTTTCAAGGGTTTTCAAGGGCAAAATCAATGATTTTCAAGGGTAACGTAAATTTGAGATTTCTCATAAGTATTGAAATACATTTTCCATGATTCAATAGATCATTTTTATGCATCAAAATGAGTAGAAAATCAATTGAAATATATGTTAAATACTTGAATATTCAGTTAAAGATCTATGAGGCGGCCAGAAGCCGCAGCGACAGATGTGTCATACTGGTTAGACGTCGTAGCCGACTTGACGGCAGCAGTTAACAAACGGGACAATTATAGGTTAATAACGCAAAATGTGTTATCGCGTTGGTTGCCAACTTCGAACACAAATTACCTGCGGAATTGTATAACATATAGAGGCATTACATGTGTAATCCCTCCACGCAAATGAGAAAGCTATTTTGACTTAAGCAAGAGTTAGTACATGTGAATGATTATGAAAAAAATCTCAGTGGCTACAGCTTTTTAATACACATGAAAGCTTAGTAATCGTGAATGAATCAGACAGATTTAAGTTTATTGAGTTCAACGTTGATGGAAGAGAGCTCTTCCTTTTTCTCGCTGGCCCGTCGTCGCATAGCATTTGATTTCGACACCAAGGTCAAATCGGCATTCTCCTCTGCCCTTTCAGCACATTCAATGGATGACTGAAAGAACAAAATGTAAATAAAAATCTCATTTATTAGAAATGTAAATAAAATATATTTCCTTTCATGCGTAGGTATTGTGGTATAGAGTAGAGTAAAGTTGGGCATTGAATTTATCTAACTATTTCACGTCAAGATAATTTTGAGACAGTTGATCAAAATCAATAACTTTCCAATGATTTACTGCACATACTCGTATATTAAATGTTGCATCTGAGTTTAAATACATAGGCTTAAATTTGGTCATTTGATGATAAGAATAAACTTCCAAGGAGACTTCAGCATTTCTCAGGAGCTAAACCCATTAAAATTTTTCGAACCCATTTGTTCTTTTTTCCAATACAATGATTAGTTGTAGAATGCTGCCATCTACTCTTATGATTGCTATAATCTTATGGACAATTTTCACCTGCCTTGGTCAGTGCCTGGATGTCTTTTTCCAATCTTTGTTTCTTTGATTCCATTTCGTCGATCGATGCTCTCCTCTTCATCCGCTTTTCTTCTTCTGTCTTTTCTTTCACTTTAGTTTCGAGGTAAGTTCGATAGTGGCGTCTTGCATTTCCGGCTGATATTATCAAGTCCTTAGTGATATTAACTTTTTCAACACCACCCGCCTTCTGAATGTGATCAGTAATAAGTCTTCTGGCTGTAAGGTTGAGTGCGGTTTGGTTTTCCACCACAGCGTACTTATTCGTTGAGAATCCTCGTTCGACTGTTGACTGACCATGACTCAGACAAAGCAATATCTTTACCACTGGCCAAAGTCGTTTGTATTCGTCCTTTGTATTCAATTGTCGGTAATAAAATAAATCTAAACGATCACTCGAAGCATTGAATTCAACAGAATTTTCTATCAAATACATTCGAAATGCTGTAAATTCTTTGATGACGAGATCCGCTTTTTCTGACGGTAATCGTCCAGCACTTGTCAATTCTTTGAGGCAGATGGTAAAATGATTGATAATTTTCTCCTCGTCTTGCTTGATTAAATCGGGATGGAGGCACACCAAATTTCGAGCAAGCCGATAACGAACAGGCGATTTCTCCAATATCTTCTTTGTTGTGGCCATGAAGAAATCCAAGCATGCAGACCTGAAACGAAACACATCGAGATCTGATATCTTGAATTTCTTTCTCACACTTGTAAGGCTTTCGGAAGCGGCAAATCCAATTTGTATTTTTGACGTCTCTTTATGGTTTTCAGAATTTTCAAAATCAATTCGTAGCAGATCATCGACAGACGAGATATCATTCATTTTTTCAGACTTAACAAATCGCTTCATCAGCTGCCTCACAAGGAAATACAAATCTGTTATCATTATAGGAAGAACAGGTGCATCCGTTTGATATTTTCTTAGAAATTCCTCGATTTCATTTCCAACAGAAATGAAAACTTTTCCTTTCACTTCAAAAAGGCGATCATTGACAGTTTGTTGTACGGATGCAAATGATTTTGTTTTTGGTCTATTTATTGCTTTCTTGTTGACTGATTCAACAAATTTGCTTACATTCGGCATTATTTCTAATGCTCGGCTCATGACTGAAACATTTTCTAGCCAACGGCATTTACAGAACTTGCTTGGAAATTCTTGTGATCCACTTACGGATATATAGTCATGACGTCTAGCGGGACAGTCTTTGAATAGATAATACAAAGACCCAAGTGCGTCTTCCAAATCCCATCCTGATGCTTCACAACCACTACGAAAGGCGTTATGTAGTGTATGCAATCCACATGAGCCAGTATTCAATAAACTTTTGGAGTGTATTTCCAGGCATTCACAAATGGCTGGTCCATCCATTGATAGCTGAACAAGTTTTGTTTTGTCGAAATCCAAAATGATGGGAAGGAGCTTATCAAAGATGTCATCTGCCCTGGAATGACCTAAAAATTCTGACTGAAAATAGACCGTCGACACTTGATCCAAGTGCCAGTATCTCACATGCACATCCATCTGATTCTGTTTTAAACTTTTGTTCAAACTTTCATCATATAATAGAACATATTCATCAGCATTTTCAACGTTCTTCGATATTAGCGACTTAAAATAAGGCGCTAAACCAAACGTGGCTAAGTAGTTTGTTTTGTTTTCGCCGCAAGTGAATTGTTGGGCAATAGTAGAGTCAGAAAACATGTCATTGAATATAGCTTTTATGCTCGCATTACTCCTATACGAATGATGCTCATAAACTGTATGCATCGTCCATTTGATTTCGGCTTTAACAACAGACGAAGATGCAGCAGCAGCATTGGATGAGAGGAATGATGAATTTGAATCAACAGGTTTCTCAGAAGTTGCGTGTAATTGAGAGTGATCAGACGTCGATGTTTCTTCGATCGGTGAATTGAAAATAGTTATGTAATCAGTGATCGGCTTGCTCTGCGACCCTTTTTTTACAAATCCAACGTGCTTTTTACTAGACATAGAATCCTATGACTTAAAAGAGCAGATCTTCCCATGCGCTCGAGACTTAACGACTTAGCACAAAAGCTGCAATACGCCACTGTCGAACTATTACCTTTGCGCAACCAATCACTAAACTCTTTTTCTTTCAACCACATGTCTTGGAAAGTGCATGAACCACCAGGCATATTCGAAAGTCACCTGAAATGTTGACAGATGTTATCAACAAACACCATTGGTAAATACAAAATAAAGAGATCAATTATATCAAAAATATTGAGACAATTTCGCCATGCCATCCATTTTTCTTCCACCAAACATCCTCCATGTATTATTTCATGACCCTTAAGCTCAAAGTAAAATACTGTTAATCTGTTAAACCACATTTCGTCAGAAATTATCATGATTCGTTCATTGTCATGAATTAAAGATAGATTTCTCCCTAAATAATATATTGAGCAAATTTCCTAATTATTCGATGAAATTGACAAAAATGTCACAAGCTCTGTGGTTATGTAACCTTCCCTAAGGGGACCAATTCAACCGGTCCACTCGCTGATCATAACCAGTAAATAACCAATAAATAATTTACGGAGAAATCTGCTTTTAATTTGTGACAGTTTTGTACATGACTTCATTATAAAAAGAAGACTTTATAAAATAACACTATATTACATCACAAATTAAGTTACAAGTTTGCAGTGTCTTTGAAGTACAAATTTGATACTTAGAAATTTCTGAAATCGACTTTTATAAAAAAAGTTGTTGCACAAAAGAGCAAAGACAAAAGTAACAAGTAACTCAACAGAAGCAAAACAAACTTTATAGTCTTGTTTTCAATGTTTGTGTTCACTGTTCACAATCCCATCAGTTACTTCAACAATATAACTGAAAATTTCTCGGCTATTGAGATGTCATCCGCATATTCATTTTTCATAGATTGGAATGCTCTACAAGCCAGAAGTCAACATCAATAACAATATAACCGACCTTTAATGCTGCAAACACCATCTGAAAACGATGAAGTGAGTAAACCGATTAAAGCAGCTAGCTTAATAAATAGATATATTCATTTTCAAAATTAAGTGATTTGTGCTACATGATATGTAGACCACATCAAAATTTTGACACGCAAAATATTGAAATTGATGACTTCATCAAAATTCAAGGGTTTTCAAGGGCGATTTCAAAATTCAAGGGTATTCAAGGCCTTGAATTTGTCTTTTAAAAATTTAAGGGTTTTCAAGGGCCGCGGGAACCATGTTCATTGCTGTGAAAATTAGTGTTTACAGTAAAACAACAAATTTTCACGAATTTCGCGAGGGCGAGTGTCTCGTGAAAATTTCTTACCATGGATATTGCGAATGATGCACGACCACGAAATCGCAAAAATAAGTTGTCGCTAACTAGTCCACTAGTCGACAGTCGCGAAAATTTGCTGTTTTACAGTATTATTTCTGTCAGGAGCATCTTCAGAACCGCGTTGAAAAGGGTTAAAATATTTTAACCGGTCAATTATATATCTTCATAGAACTTTTCTACAAGTATAGTTTCTGTACTACAATTATAAGAATCGGGACCATTCAGGGTAAAAGTATTACTGTAAATTATCGTGATTATATTTTTCGAGAGAATGTAATATTGTCCGCCATACGATTTGTGAATATATGATATACATTTCACATTTGAGTTTCTTAGCAAGCTGACCATAAAGTTTGTGGCGCAAAATGCGGTGTATACTTATAATTATTTTAAACCTGGCAAAGACTACGTTTTGAACAGGGATCGCAATTTTCCGGTTTATCCTGTTTTTTGCGAAATAAGTCGAAGACAAATATTTCAAATTTATGTATTCAAGCTTCGGGTTGTCCCGATTTTTCAGATTTTTTGGTGAGATTTACTAGGATTCCCATTTCACATTAAAGTAGTAATCATTTTATCTTCTATCTATGTATGTCAATTGTTGATGTTGTCAAATACCTTGACATTTCTAGGCCACATTTCTTGAGAAAGCAGTCCGCTTTCTTGATTACTTTCCTGTGAAGCAAAGAAAATTTTAAGAACGATCTTAAGTATTTTTGAAGTTAAGATGTTTTTTAGGAAATACGAAATGTCAATGACTATTGTAGCTTATTATCCAGGTGCTATGTAGCAGCATCTAGTTCGATTTTACGGGTATGATAATGTGATCCTGATTAAATTTTCTCTTTTACCTAACATTTAGAATTTTTGGCCAGGCCTCAATGTAACTATGGAGACGGAAGAATTTCAATGACTTCCAAATCCAGCTCACCTTAGAGAAAGGAAGGATGAGTAACGTTTCCCAATGGTTTTGTGCAAGATTTCGATTTGTCTGATTCGTACCACTTCCAAAACTTGTGATGATGTTGCACCGTCTGATGCGGGCAATCTTAACTTGAATCACACTATGCACATGAATGCGACGAACCTTAGGTCACCAAGCTTACGGGAATATCGGCCAATATTAAATCAGTGGCAATGTACGTGTTTGTGAAAGCCTGCTTGGTTGCCATATTTCGAAAATTGATCCATTCTTATAACATATTATTGAAATATTCTTCGATGTTTGGTGCAATGACAATAATGAAGCTTTTCTTCACATCTTTGTACTCCTTTTGTGAAATCTTCTTCACATATTTGTACTCTCTTCTTGCCTTGGTGGTTTCCAGATCAGTATCGGAGGATTTCTTCGTCTATCAGCTCATATCTTGAGAGAAGATCCATCATGATGGTCGCAATGGTTGCTGACAGAATTAGTAAACTCAGCCAATTTATGACAATAGACAAACATATGGGGATCTGCAGCAAATGATATTCCACTTCTTCTGACGATGTCGACTTTGTCAACGTAGAAATAGTCATCAAATGCATATAAGAATGTCCTCAGACTTGACTAATCTAAGTACGGAAATTCCTTGGCATCCGTAGACGCTGCGTTCAGCTCTACAAGGCTCGTAAGTGCGGCCCTCAATGACCCAAGCTAGCTTAAAGTATCTAAAATGGCTGAATAAGCTGAAGGACTGCACAACAGCTATGATCGGCAATGATATCATTTTATTTTTAAAATGAAATGAAATGATGTCATTTTACGAATTTTATAAAATGATACCATTTTATATCATTTTATTTTTTATAATGAAAATATACCATTTTTAGTGAAATATGCGTAGGCCTGTACCGCAAATAGATCTAGTCAGTTTTTCGATTTACACTGCTACCATGCTGCTTTTACTGCTCTTAGCTACGAATTTGAAATTGTATTGCATACAGCATCAATATATTCCAGATAATGGAAGATCGAAGAAAGCAGTTAAGTCATACAAAGCTTCTTGTATATCAAAAGTTAGGTAGGGCCTACGGCACACACATTAGACATCGCAAGTTTTGATGTAAGCCTTATACACTAAAAGTACAAATACGCCTACAATATGCAATTGGTTAGGTCAACAACATCTAAAGTACGAAAAGAGGCTAAAAATATTTAGATTACAGTCAAGACTTCAAAAACATCAAGACAGTGTTATTAATGAGTTGTTTGACAATTTGTGTGATAGACAGACTCACTGACCATAACCTGTTGCTTTTCGCTACATGAATCAACCAGTGAGGATGGACATGGGTAGGACAAACGAAAGAGACCAAATTTGCTTCAATACAAAATGCGAAGAATCTATGATTAGAAAATATAATGGAGCAAAAGTTTTTGATGATATCATTTTATGTCATTTTCAAAAATAAAATGATGCCATTTTTCCTAGTTTACCTTCGGGAAAATATATTTGCAAATCTTGAGTGTAAAAAGTCGCTTGAGTTTGGATTTTCTAACACATGCATATTGTGTCATAATTCCTACTTATATAAAGCTTCAGTTTCAAAATGTCTGAATCACACTGGATTTTACCAAGAGGCTACTAATTCACCAAAAAACTTTTTTCAACACTTCATTTTTACAACATTGTCTACATTTTGGCAAATGCACGCTGTTTAAAGGTGTAGTTCGGTCGAATTTTTGACTTTGTCTCAATCTAAAATCTGTCTCCTGAGTTAAACAGGACACCTGTCGCCATGCCAAGTAGCATCGCTTGCGCACAGCAGGCAAAAACAGAACTGATTATGACGTCACTACGGACAGACCAATCATATGCTGCTCGGTGCTGCAGAGAAGGAGGTTACAGCCCGGCGTTGAAATGTGCCTTGAGACTGCGCGCTGAAGTAAAATTCAGTTACTCAGTGTCCGTCGACATTCGACTATCAACAAGACACATTGTTGCGCCCTTTATTGCAAGAACAAGACTGATAATAGAATTAATAATGTATGTATCTATAAATTTCCATTAGACAAGAAAATGTGAAAATTATGGAGTGATAAAGTTGTCCATACACTTCGGGCATGTAGTATTCATTTTACTGAAAAAAAAACAAAGTGAAAAATTTACGAAGTGCTCCATTACCTCATTTGTATAACAGAAAACAACTTTTTTTCCACTTGAAAAGATAGTTCCTCCTACCTTGAATTTGGGAAAACAATCGTTTGCAAAATTTAAAAAAGCGACAAAGCAAAGTTGTAGAGAAATTGAACGCTAGCCGATCATACCTCGATATCTCTTTTTCGGATGTTTCATTTGTTGGGACTACGCCAAATTGTTCTACCCGATGATGACAGCCCTGAGCCATTGAAGCACCAGCTGACTTTATTGTGATTCAATTACGGTGTGGTATTTTGCCGTCATTGTACTGGAAATCAATTTACTTTTTCAGCTGATTCTGCATCATGTCAGTCAACAATCTTTCAATACGTATACTTATAATTCGCATTATATGTCCATACATCTTCTCTCGAATCATTCCACAACACTTTGTTGAAAGCGGCGTACCAAAAGTTCGTGACGTTTGTCTCTCCTATTTATAGACGTCCATTTTGGCCCAAGTGCATATCTAGATATTATTTCTTATAGTTCTGACAGTTGCATTTCACATGAAAATCATTTAACTTCCATTTGCACAAATATTTATTGGCAGAATTAAAAGCATACCAAAACTTTTTTTCGATCTGGTCACCTTAAATTTCAATACACTTTTCCTATCTCTTCTCAAGTTTCTTCATTCCTTCTTCAAGCCAATCCTGCGGAAATTTCCCGAATGAAGCTTTCGGTGCTCTCTTTATCTCTTTCACCATTGAATCGAATACCCTCGATTGCCTACTTCATCGGACCGATGAGATGAAAGTCAGTAGTCTCCTCCAAAACCCTTCGTCATAGTCTTCCAGAAGACCAAGAGCAATAGAGGAGTTGTTGACCCGAGCGCCTTTCTGTTGTGCAGTCTGCAGCTTTGGTACCCAACGAGCCGGAACCTTTTCACCAGGGCTGTGGAGCCGATGCGTTATCTCATCGGCTCCGGCTCCACGACACTGATGTGGAAGGCTCCGGCTCGGCTCCGGCTCCAACTTCAAATTCAGGTTCTATCTATGCTGGTTATCCTGGATCCGTTGAACGGGTTTTTTGGATAACGGTGTGGCCTTTAGAGGCTTGCTACAATCATCAAATTAGTTTTCATTAACAAGCAACGACTTAAGTTAACAATAAAAATGATAATAGCCTAATATAATGACAAATAACATACTTGTCATATATTTTTGCATGAATTGACTGTCTCTGAAAGATAAACTAAAGTTATAGCCAGGATTGGTTAAATTAGATAAAGATCTCCCGCACTGGCTAAATATAAATTGGCCTAGCCTGCAACCAGTCTACTACGAGGCTATATTAAATAAGACCACATGAGTGATGATGATACACCTAATTAGCCGTCACAGGGGCCGAATAGTAGTATAAGCTTTTTCACAAAGCTTAAATATGAAACTGGATAGCGTATGCCTCTAAATAGGTTATAGGGCCTGTATCTACTCGAACATGGAAAGGGTATCGGCTATATAGCCAAATATACCGTATCAATAAAGATATCAATTGCTTTATTGAATATTAAAGTGTATATAGGCTAGCTTAGGTTGTTATTGTTATTTGTTATTGCCTTTATTCAATAGTCTGTTGGTCCATGAATAATATGATCGGTGGGTAGCCCACGACTCATCATCTGTAGAAATTGTAATTTATATAGCCTCATTGCAGTGTAGGCTAGAAATGTACAATTGAAAATTATACTTAAAAAAATTAAAAATATCTAATTTAGGACAAGTTTTGTAATTCTATGCAGCATACTTAATAAGTTAAGGCCTAGCTTACATTATATTAATTTCGTATTTTTCATTATGGCGTAAAGTTGCACTAAATAATTCATCAATGATTCATGTATATTATTATATTTCATTTATGTATAACACATTACCACTATTCCTCTGATGATGGTTAGGCTGATGAAACTGAACTCGGAGTATCACACAGTATGTTGCAGGGCGCTATGCATAATAAAAATTTGACTGCGAGCACCGAGCAGAAATCCCATCTACTTTGCTAGCTTTCGAATGCGCGTGCGGTTTAATGTCACAGACAATAGAAAAGGGAAGTCAAAAGGCGCCTTTATTGAGAGCGTCTCAGTCTTTTTTATTGTTTACATATAAGTCAGTATGATATCAGCATAAAGTGTTGACAGACGGAAAAAATAATAATGAAAATTCTTGAAATCCACAGGTCTATGACATTTGGGGAAATATTATTACACGATACGGCTCTTGTGCAGTCCTCCCCCCCCCCATTTTTTCTCTGGTCAAAAGATGCGGCACCATTGGATGTCCGTTTCAGCATCACCGGTTTGAGTGAAGCATTCCGTGCTGTTGTAAAAATCTACGTGGGTAATTGCGATGTCATGGTCGCAAACTTCGTCAGCAAGTCAACATTGTAATTTGCCTTCGGGTTTTTCGTATTGAAATATACCCTTTGAATTTTGAAGTCAAAGGAAATTCATTGTGAATGAGATACCTTTAAAATAATAGGGCGCTACTAGAAGTGGCTGGGTCACTTATTGCTATAGCCATGTGAGGACTTGTAGTCAGGTCATTCGTGTGAGTGTGAAGAGTTGTCCCTCCAATCAAAATTGATCAAATTGAATAATCGATTGTTTTGAAAAATGTAGGTGGGGGGACTGCACAAGAGCCTACAATACAATCTAAGGAAATTGGCATTGTCACAGATGCCAGTAGCTTCTGCCAGTAGCCATACCGATAGATGATAGCCTACATAGTAACCGATTTAAGACATTGCGCAAGAAATGTAGCTATATTATCTTTGCTGACTGAACTGGAAATGTGTACATGAATGACTGGCGACTTGTCTCTAGGAATCTACAATCATCTAGTTAGCATGCATATAACAAGTCTTCAAATTAATGGATTTTGGAGAATACGTTGTCAATATGGACATTAGTCTTACGAAACATATGCAATAAAAAAATATTACACATGTGTGTAAATATATAATAAATATAAAACAAAAGAAGGCGGCAACTGCAAAGAAAGATATCGTGGAGGACAGATCATTGGTATACATGTACTTAAAAGACATATCTTTAGATTTCAAATGATTTAATTTTTTTATGATGCCAATTAATAACTTTCAAAATTCTAGATTTATATCAAAGCTCAAACTATCGGAGCCGGAGCCTTTGTGATAAATCGGCTTCGGCTCCGGCTCCGACCAAAACCATCGGCTCCTTAAGGCTCCGGCTCCACAGCCCTGCCTTGGACAACTCAAGGCGGTCATGGAAGATGTCTCAAGAGTCCCATGCGACAGCTGGCCAGACTTTTCCTCCAGTTCATCAAATGTTGGTTGTCTGTCAGACTGGATCAGCTGCCAAGCCAAATCTTCATTTTCTTCGCTGGCTTGAGTGGATGGATGGCCACAGCGCTCAACGTCTTCCAATGACTTCCGTCCCTCTGGGAACATTAGCTTGATGGTCGCTCTTGCAGGAGCACTGTCTCGAAGAGTGTTTTTTGACGCTCAGGCGATCGGTTGGTGTTTCCCGTTCCTTGGACAGAAAGAGTAGACAAGATGTCCACTTACGATTTGTGAAGTCTGTCATGCTTACAAAAGTTAAATTGCTTCACTACTTACCGTCTTCAGTTCGTGTCCCTATAGGTTACCGATCAACCGAGAATACTTCACAGGCAATGCGCATGATTGATACAGCATGACAACGATCAATGATCAAAGAAAAAAGTCGAATTAAAACCACAGTAATCAAACGTCACGAACTTTTGGTACGCCCCTCGTATGTACCAAAAACGTTAAATTTCACGTATCTTTTTCACAAAATGTGAGCTATATTGGCGGTAATTGACAATAACCTGAATGCAGACCAAGAGGTAGTTAAAGAGTACACGACGCATATGTAAGCTACAAATTAAGAGATGGATTGTAAGTCGTCGAACTTCTGGGAAGAAGTGTGTGTTGAGAATTTCCCCATTGGCGATGGTTATAAGAAGAGCTGCATTAATATACAGGGTGTTCTCGGATTTTCATAAGTTTATTATGGAGGGTTAGTTCTTATGCTTTTACACTTTAGTGATAAAAAGTCGTGTACTGAGTTGCAATATTATTTAAAAATCTATGGAAGGTGTTCCACATGACCTCCACAGCGTATGGAAGGATGGCAACGATTGATAGACACGAGAAATAATATCTGTGGTTATGTTATCCAATAGAAGGATCAGTTTCTGTCTCAATTCGTTTAAAGTTTTTGGACGGGGTTTTTTGTAGAGATAATTTCGTATTTGACCCCATAGCCAAAAATCCAACACTGACAAGTCTGGACTTCCTGGAGGCCAGGAAATAGGCCCACCCCGACCAATCCAGCGATTATCTAATTTCGAATTGAGGAATTGTCACACTTCAAGTGACCAATGTGGTAGTGTCCCGTCCTGTTGATACCACCGAGTTCGATTTTGTCGCTGTGTCATAATTGGCAGCACTTTTCTCAACAGGATGTCTTTCTACTGTTTTGAATTTACTGTTCCTTCCATCACTTTGAAAGTAATCCAAACGTGAGATGAGGCCATGACTCAACAGACTATGGAAAGTGACCGTATTGGTCTCTCATCAATCAAATGAGGGTTTATGCGACCATACACGAAACGGTTGTGTCGGTTGACACTCCCATTAAGATGGAATGCTGCCTCATCACTGAAGTTGATATTAGAGATGAAATTAGGATCCTGATGTGGCGCTCAATCATCAAGCGGCAAAATTGAAGTCGATTAGGATTATCTTCCGGTTTCAATTCTTGTACAACTGTATGCTTCCAATGCTTGATGCCCTCCAATGTTTATACAATGAAATCAATGCTG